>OAMR01000282.1:298528-313227 GCA_900205405.1 Echinochloa crus-galli | reverse complement strand
AGGAGTTTGATTGAATCTGGGCCGTGGATTCTGGATCGGATGGCTGGGGGAGAAGGGGGAAAAAGACGGCCGCCGGCGACCAGGAGACGCGGCGGCGCTGCAGGGGAAGCGGCGGCGCTCCGCCGGAGCAGACTCGAACTCGAGCTGCGGGGCTCGGTTTGGGACAAATTTTGACTCTGGAGCACCACGAGACTACGGCTAACAAGATGGGGTGGTTCTCATCGACGATTGCGCGCCGTAGGCGGCCGACGATGACGGGCGGCGCAGGTGGCCGTCGGAGTGCTACAGAAGCCAAGCTATGGTAGGGAAAGACGAGCAAGAGAGGGCTCGGGGGCTTCTTTACCTCGGCGCGCAGCTCCTGGTGGGATCAAATCAAAGGATGAGGCGCCGGAGAGGGGAGTTCAACTGCGGCGGCGCGAGCTCGGGTGGCGGCGGCAATGGCGATGGGGAAAAGGGCTGGTGGGTGGCCGGGTGCTCGAGGCGAGTTGTGAGGATCGAGGGCTGCGGGGCGCGGCTTTTGTAGCCCCAGGGAGGCTACCTTGGCGTGCGAGCCACGCGAGGTCGGGGCAGCGGCGGCGGCGATCGCCTTCCATGCGTGGGAGCTCTTTCCAAGCGGGGGAGCGCGCGAAGAAAGGAAGGGAGGGGTGCGGAAGCTTCGGGGAAGCTTCTGCGGAGCCCACGACGGCGCGGGGAGCGGCCCTGGTGCCGAGCCGAGGCGGCGCTGTGGGCCGAGCTCGACCGGGCTTGGTTGGTCGGGGGTAGGGGACGGCCCTGCCATGCGGGGCCCGTCCGGCAGTGGGAGAGAGAGGGGGAAGGCGCGGTTGGGCCGCTTCTGGGGACGGCCCAAGAGCGGTGGGGGAGAAGGCGCGGCGAGCTGGGCTGCACTGGGTGTTGGGCCGCGGGGCCTGTTTGACTGGCGCGGTGCACACTGGGCCGAGCGCTGCGCGCTGGAGCGGGCCGAGCTGAGGAGAAAGAAGAGGGAGCATGGGTGGACTTTCGGCTGTGAGAGTCTGGGCCGCAAGCTGGGCTGAGGCAGGGAGCTGGGCCGCGGAGGAGGAAAAGAGGAGGGAGGGAAAACAGGCCACGGGAAGAGTTGGAGGTGGAAAAGTGAACTAAGGCCATAGCAACTTTTCTAGAGCTCCAAACAAGGTGATTCAAATTCGAATTTAAATAAATTTAAACTCTCGTTTGAATCACAAGCAATACAAAACTCAATGCAGCAGCATGAATGCAACAAAAATATTTCTATACCCCAGTTATGACTCAGCTCCAGGATATGCAGCAGGGGTATCGCACTGACATGGATGCACTGACTGCCAGATTTGATGGGTTGTCCACTTCAGAGCAGTATCAGCAGCTGGTTGATCGTCAGACTCAGCTTGAGAGCTCATTCAACACATTCAACACAGCTTTCACTGACTTCAGTGGCCACTTCTACAGTGTCTATCCTCGGCCATCTTATCCACCTCCTCCACCACCGCAGGATGACTAGTCCCTTCTTGGTATTTGATGCCAAAGGGGGAGAGATTGGGAGTGATGTGATCTTCAGGGGGGGCTTGCAGGGCTTGCATGTGCATAAAAAAATTTGACCTTTGCATTGCATATTTATCTTTCCATGTTATATGTGATGAACTATGTGTGGATGTAATAAGCTAGAACTTGGTTGTGATTTTATTTTTCTAATGTGTGATGAACTACTATTTCTATCTCTTGATGGGCTTGTTCTAGTGGCTTTATGGTTGTTGAGACTAACACATGGCATGGACAAATTTTGTTATACATGTGGTTGCCTTGATCTTCATGTTGTAGGGGAAGCTTCACCAAAATTGTCATATTCATATATGTGTGTGCAAATAGACAACAAATGTCATGCACACACATAGGGGGAGCTATTCTCTTTTATTCAAATTTGAAGCCCACTACTCAATCATTCACTATGGTATTATTTGCTATGAGTAAGTGACTTCAAGTTTCTCACCCTCAATTTGTATCACTCCTTTGAAAGGGTTGTCATCAATTACCAAAAAGGGGGAGATTGAAGGCATCTAGGCCCCTAATTGTGTTTTGGTAATTAATGACAACACTTGTGGACTAACAATTTTATGTGAGAATATGAGAATAGGTTAGTCCCAAGAGTTGCAACGAGCTTCAAATATTGATGTGTGGATAGCATGTGTGCTATGGATCATGGGAAGCTCAAGGCAAAGGTATATAATAGGGCTTTTAATTTTGACCGGTCATGAGGTGATTGGAGGATGAAATATGACCGGGTTGATAGGCTAGATAGCCGTACTATCAAGAGGGATCAACTTCGTTGGTTCAACGAAATATTAGTGCCACAATGGTCTTTGAATTGCATGTAGTGCATTTAGAGTATGTGGTGACTAACTTGGGTATGGGCTCATTGCAAATCTTTTGGAAAATCAGCCAAGTCGTGGCTGGCGGACGGTCCGCGGGGTTTTGGCGGACGGTCCGCGAAATTCGAGTTAAAAAGAAAATGTTTAATCCTGTGAAAAATCTGAACGGTCTGGTCCGAACGGACAGCGGACGGTCCGCGGCCTCGTCGCGGACAGTCCGCGGAGTGCTGACGTGTGGGGCCTTGTGCGCTGACTTGGTGCGTTGAGCTGAAATGCTTGGCGGACGGTCCGCGTCTCCCTCGCGGACGGTCCGAATTAAATCACACAGAGACGTTTCCCGGGGTTCCAGAGGGAAGATCGTCCGGCCTTGCCCGGCGGACGGTCCGTGGTGCTCGCGGACGGTCCGCGGGGTCTTGGCGGACGGTCCGCCGGACCTCAACGGTCACTTCTGACACACGTTTGACTGCGCGATATAGCCGTTGTAATTTGAATGCGGACGGTCCGCGTGGACCTTGCGGACGGTCCGCCGTGCACGATCCAGAATGGGATTTTTCCCAACGGCTAGTTTTGGGGAGAGGGCTATATATACTCACCCCCACAGGCTTGGGGGGGTCTCTTGGCACTTTGAAAAGCTGATAACACATTCTAGAGCCCTTGTTCTCCTCTCTCTCACTCACTTGCTTTGAGGTTGCATTTCTTTGTGAGATTGAGAGCTTCTAGTGCATTGCATCAAGGATTTGATCATTGTGGCACTAGGATTTCATTGAGCCTGTGGTTGATTTGTTACTCTTGGAGGTTGCCGCCTCCTAGACGGCTTGGAGCTCGTGATTCCACCGAGCACTTCAAGAAGATTGTGAAGTTGCCGTGGAAGATTGGTGTGAGAGGTCTTTGTGCTCACCTCGCCGGAGTGGTGAAGAGCAACTCTAGTGGAATCGAGATTTGGAGCGGTTCATTGGTTCTAACCGCCTTAAAGATCAAGAGAGTCTTGATAGAGAAGCGGTTGAACATTGAATCCATCTCAACGTGGACTAGGGGTGACCGGCAAGTCATCGACACCACGGGATAAATTTGTGTCTCTTACTTGTGGTTTGATCCTTGCTTTTACTTTGAGCATTTACATTTGTGCAAGTTATCTATCTAGAAGTTGAATTATTACTTGTCATCCTAGGTTGCAAACCCCTCAACATAGGCTTAGAAAAGCTAGAGATTTAATTCACCTTGTGGTTCTAATTAAATTTCTCTAGTGTTGTGATTGAAGTTCGAAACCGCCTATTCACCCCCCCTCTAGTCGGTAATCCTAGATCATACACTTGCCGACGTCAATCTGGACTCGTACAAGATCGAGGAGGTAAGAAATCGCTGCTCCACTGGTGTTTTTCTTACTTCTTTCCTCCAAAGTTTTCTTTTCTTCATGCGTCTTTTCATTCTTGTCACCCTAGGTTACAAAACATCAACATAGGCATAGAAATAGCTAGAGATTTAATTCTCATTGTGGTTCTAATTAAATTTTCCTAGTGTTGTGCTTGAAGTTTTGAAACCGCCTATTCACCCCCCCTCTAGTCGGTAATCCTAGATCATACACTTGCCGACGTCAATCTGGACTCGTACAAGATCGAGGAGGTAAGAAATCGCTGCTCCCCCGGCGTGTTTCTTTCTTCTTTCCTCCAAAGTTTGGGGGGTAACCGGCCGAACGTGTCGTTCGGCCGAATTGGTCATTTCCGACCCCTATAGCACGCATTTCTCGTTGTTGTACCTGCACAAGCGACACTCACCAAAACTCGTGGAACTCCATTAGAAATAAAACCTAAGCTCATGGAGTGTTGCATAAAGCCTCACTTATTCCCGAGTATTGGTGGTCGAAATTGGGTTGTAACGACCGCCAACAGCAGGCAGGACCAGGAGCAATCTGTCCACACCCCGCCCAGGGGTGCGTGGACTCCTCGCCACCAGACGAGCGATGGAAAGGCGCTTGTGGCCGGAACCAACGAGGCAAGAAAGTCTGCGAAGGACCGACTCGTCGATAGGCGAGGCGCCCTCGATGACGGTGACGCGCGTAACGTCCTGAACAAGAAAAGGCAGGGCGCGGTACCTCCTTGCCCTAAGCACCCCCGGCGAGGGGGTCGCTACGACTGCGAGGAGGACAAAAGTCCGACGCCCGAGCCTCCTGGAACCCCGGTGTTCAGCCGGAAAATCCGCTCGGCACCCATTCCGCCGCGCTTTCGACAGCCAACCACCATCGCCAAGTATGCGGGCGAGACGAACCCCGAGACGTGGCTCAACGACTACCGCCTGGCTTGCGAGGTGGGCGAGGCCACGGACGAGGCCGTAATCATCCGCAACCTTCCGCTCCACCTCGCGGACTCAGCGCGAACCTGGCTCGAGCACCTGCCGGCAAACCAGATCCACGATTGGGATGACCTGGTCAGGATGTTCGTGGGCAACTTTCAGGGCACGTACGTGCGCCCCGAGAATTCCTGGGACCTGCGCGGGTGCCGGCAGGCGGCCGGTGAACCGCTGAGGGACTTCATCCGGCGCTTCTCCAAGCGCTGCACCGAGCTCCCGAGCGTGGGTGATTCAGAAATCATCCACGCCTTCCTAGAAGGTACGACTTGTTGGGCGCGAGTTGGGGCGAAACCACCCCTCCAGTGTCAATGCGCTGTTCAACATCGCCACCAACTTCGCCTCTGGCGAGGAGGCAGTTGGGGTGATCTTCGACGGCAAGACCAAGGGGAAGCGCGCGGAGGAGCAGCCCGCAGAGGGCAGCAAGTCCAAGGGGAGAGCGAAGAAGCAGAAATGAAGCGGCAAAGGCAAGAAGCCTCGACAGGCCAAGCAGCAGCGTCAAGACGAGGACTCCGACGAGGCCCTCGTAGCCGATCGAGGACGCAAGGGCCCTCGAGGCCCTCCCCAGGGCGGAGTCCTGTTTGACGAGATACTGAAAAAGCCGTGCCCGTATCATAAAGGCTATGTCACTCACACCCTCGAGCAATGTGAGATGATCAAGGGCCACTTCAGGCGCACCTCCGCGAAGGAGGATGGCCCGAGGAAAGATGCGGGAGGAGGCGGCGATGACACGTTCCCCCACGTGGAGAATGTCTTCTTCATTGCTGGGGGTCCTACCGCGAACATGACGTCCAAGGAGCAGAAGCGTGAACGCCGAGAGGTCTTCTCCGTTCACCCTGCGACGCCAGCTTACCTCGCCTGGTCGGATGAGTCCATCTCCTTTGGCCACGAGAATCATCCGGACAACGTCCCGAACCCGGGGTGCTATCCGCTTGTTGTCGACCCCGTGATCGGCAACACCCGATTCTCCAAGGTGCTGATGGACGGAGGCAGCAGCCTCAACATCCTCTACATCCACACCCTGGAGCTCATGGGCATCGGGGTAAGTCAGCTGAGGCCGAGCAGGGCGCCGTTCCACGGTATCGCACCGGGGAAACGGGTCCAGCCCCTCGGGCAGATCGACCTGCCCGTCTGCTTCGGCACCCCCGATAACTTTTGGAGGGAGACCCTCACCTTCGAGGTAGTGGGGTTCCCGGGTGTTGGCGGTCGTTACAACCCAAAACCAACCACCAATACTCGGGAATAAATGAGGTTATATGCAATATTCCATGTACTTAGGTTTATTTCTAATAAAGTTCCACGAGTTTTGGTGAGTGTCATGTTTGCAGGTACAACATTGTAAAACAGGGGCTAAAGGGGTCGGAAATGACAGAAACGGCCAAACGACATGTTCGGCCGGATATCCCCCTTAGCCGTACAGGCCGGCGGGAGCCGTCCACATCAGCGACAACTCAACGAACACACCACATGACAAGTGGACGACCGCCAACTCATCCCGAGGGACCGACACGTCACCCTGGGCCGGTACAACACAAATCCCACCAAGAGAAGACAACCCAGGGGGGCCCAAGACCAGAGGCGGTGCAGCTGAGGCCGGCCACGGGCCAGGCCCAGTTCGGCCGAAGCCAGGCCTTCGGCCGAACCAACCCCAGCTGCCAAACCGCCTCCCAGCAGCGCATCTTGGCCCTTGGTGCAGATGGCGGTTGATCTAGCGTTCGGCCGAACAGGAGGGTTCGGCCGAACTGCTTCCCTCGGCCGAAACGGCCGGCAACCGCCATCCAACTCCCTTGGCGATTACTCCAGCTCCAAACCGACCATGGACACTTATATAGGGCCTCACACCTCTCATTTGTATACACACTCAAGCCAAGGAGCTCTTCCACTTCATTTCTAGTAGAGTTAGGATAGTTTAGTTGGGAGTTAGAGTCGAGTCGAGCTGTGCCTCGGAGGTTCCGGAGTCGTCCACCAGGTGAAAATAGGAAAATATTGGTTTACGAGAACAGACATCACCATTGGGACAACCCGTATCTCTTCTGGATACAAAATGGACTCAGACAATGCATACCTGCACTTGAGGCACATAAAACCTAGGAGAGGTATCCTGGAGCACCTTATGAAGGACATCAGTTCTTGTTCCTAGGTGAAGTGCTACAGCGGTGATTCTGTGCGCTTGCAGAATATTTCTATATTTTACTAAGCCATAAGGAAAACTACTGAAACACTCCTTACCCCAGTACCAGGATTATTAATTCTGATATTGGATCGTAAGAAGTGCCAACAAACCCGCCATCCCGCGGGGATAGCTGAGGATATTCCGGTGAAAATCCGGGAGTTTTTATCTTGAGCTATCTTAGTTGAGTACCGCTACTCAAGCGGGTTTATCCTTGCTCTGTTCGTTGGTCTTTGTGGAACAGAGCAGTGCATGACTGGTTTCCAACTACCGTCAAACTTCCAAGAAAATCCGGAGTCATTTGTGAGGAAAGTACGACCCCGTGTTGTACCTCCTCAGAAGCAACTCCTTCCGACGAACCCAGTCCTTCGCGTCGTCGATCAGGCTACATCAAGGATGGCAGCCAAGACGATCCGTGAGTTCTCTGCTCCATCGAGCGAGAACGTGCGTGTCGGACCAGCTCCGCCAGTTGGAGATGGCAACTTCGAGCTCAAGCCAGCCCTCATCAACATGGTCCAGGTTAGCCCATTCTGCGGCAAGCCACATGAAGATGCCAATGCCCATCTCCAGCATTTCCTGGAGATCTGCAACACCTTCACCATCCGCGGAGTAAGTATCGATGCCATTCGCCTTCGTTTATTTCCATTCTCATTATTAGGCAAGACAAAACAATGGTTTTATGCTAACCGCGAGGCTATAGACACTTGGGAAAAATGCACTAGCGCTTTCTTGCTAAAATTCTTTCCGGTTGGGAAAACCAACGCCCTCCATAACAAAATTGCTAGTTTCCAGCAGTTTAAAGATGAAACAGTCCCGGAGGCATGGGATCGCCTCCAGGACTATATTTCTGCTTGTCCTCACCATGGTATGCAGAGTTGGTTCATAATCCAAACTTTCTATCACGGGCTGAGAACCTCTGCCCGTGAGTACCTGGATGCTGCTGCTGGAGGCTCGTTCTTCTTTCTTGAGGAGGGTCGTGCAAAGGCTCTCATAGAGAAGATGGTTGAGAAGCAAGGCTGGTCCGATGACCGGACTCAACCAAAGACCCGAGGAGTTCACCAAGTTGAAGCTCTGGACATGCTCGCTGCCAAGATGGACCACCTGATGAAGAAGCTGGAGGCCCCTGCTCAAGAAACAGTGCAAGCCATGGACACTCGCATGACCTGCAAAGTCTGTGGTAACACTGGCCATTCGGGGAATGACTGCCCCGAAACGCGAGAAGATGCCCACTACGTCAACAACTCCAACAACAACGGGTACTGACCGAACAACTACGGCAATCAAGGCTGGAATTCACGCCCAAACCTCCCGTTTGAGAGGCCTCAACAAGGTAACAATTTCAATCCCAGCAATTTCAATAATCAAGCGTCTCTTAGAGATCTTGTGTTTGGCCAGATGAAAATAACTGAAAATATTAACAAGAAGCTTTCTGCTAATGACAAAACTTTGGAAAACATAGACTCTAGGATGGAATCATTCGCTTCTGCCATGAAAAATCAACTGAGCTTTAATAAAATGATAGAAACTCAAGTCGCTCAGTTAGCTGCTGCTGTTCCTGCCACTGATTCGGGGAAGATTCCGGGGCAACCCGAACCTCCCCTCGAAACAGTGAATGCTATTACTATGAGACAGGGTAAGATGTCTCGTAGTATGCTCCGGTAGTCTGCACTAACCACGCAGGGAAGGTCGCACGCATTCAAATGCTGACACCAAGATGGACCTACCTGCCAAGAGTTGCAAAAAGAGCGATCATCAAGACATCTCCGGACAGGAAGGAAGATCTGGGAGTACCCATCATTCAGTGCACGATCTGGAATCGTCGCATTGATGATGCGCTCTGCGATCTGGGGGCCAGCGTCAACATCATCAAATACCAAGAAGGGACTAGTCATCCTGTGGTGGTTACGCTACCCTACTCTATCTCCTACTACTGCCCAGGTTCAGCTTGCGGATTCAACCGTCCGCTACCCCGAGGGGGTGATCGAGAATGTACCGGTCCGCATCTGGGGGACTTTGTTGTCCTCGACACGGGAAACGACCACTCGTTTTCCCTTGTCCTGGGCTAACCATTCTTGAACACCGCCCGGGCTAGGATCGATATGGATGCGAGAGAAGTCTCGTTCCATATCGACGGAAGGTTAACGTACTTCAAGTTCCAACCACTGGAAGAGAAGAAGGTAGAGCCACTCACACCGGAGCAGAGGAGTGCCGAGTGTTTCCTTAAGGCTCTCATCAGTGGAGAGTTGGAGATACTCGGTAGAGAGCAGCCCGAGTGGTACGGACCGACGGAACAAGTGAGCGCAGAAGAAATGGACCGCCTCGTGAAGAAATACGAGGAAGAGCAAGCCCTCTGGAATTCTCCAGAGATATTGACTCCACCGCCACCGACACCGAAGAAGAAAAGCAAGAAGATGTGGCAGAAGAAGGTTGCATCATCCGAGTCATCCACTCCGGGACCGGACGATGACAAGAGCACCTGAAGTCAGGAGAAGTCCCGCTCGCGGACTTAAAAGCTGAGCGCTCGCTGCGAGGAAAACCGGTATGTATCTCATATTTCCCTTCCAAATTTTAAATTCCCAATTGCATTTGCATGTTTCCCTTTCCAAAATAATTGAACCACTTGAGTAATTAATTTGAGAGAGAGTAGAAAAATTTTGCAAGCTTGGTTTAAATAAATGGTCACATGCTGAAATTTTACCTAGGGTGGATGTAATTGGTAACTTTTATCATTTGCATCCCTTCTAGAACATCTCCATTTATTTACCATCACCACCAACCAGCAACAAACATGTCTACCCCACTAAAATGGCTGCACTCACACCAATAATCACAAAACATGGCAGCATGGGGGTGACTCCACTAAAATCAACTTTGGTCATGTCAATGTTGGATCTCACCTACCAAAGACCACCAAAAATTTCCATGATCTAGTGCTGCACCCATCAAGGATTTTTGTGCTGGTGGGAGGCAAGACGTGCATGCAGCACAGGTAGCAGCCAGGCCAGTTTGGCCGAATGCACTGGTTCGGCCGAACCAGGCAGTTCGGCCGAACCAGGCCAACTGCTCTCCCGCACGCTGTTGGCACTTCTTACGATCCAATATCAGAATTGGGGAATCCCGGTACTGGATGCAAGAAGTGTTCAGTGGTTTTCCTTATGGCTAGTAAAATATGTGAATATTCTGCAAGCGCACAGAATCACCGCTGTAGCACTTCACCTGGGAGTATCCCGAGGTATCGTAATTTATATTTCCGCAGGGAAGCTTTGGCAAGACTACTAGTGAACAGATATTCGAGACTATCAAAGAAGGGCACACGACTAGACAAGACAGGGGATAACGGTATTGGATAGGAGTGGATATACCGGACACACAGCTCAAGGGATACTCAGGTAAGGGAGAGAAGAGATAGATAGCTGGGAGGACAACGAGAAGAGATAAAGGATTCCTGGGACTCATATGGCAGCATTCGGGTTTCTGTGTAAATCCGGGTGTGACAACTTGTTTGTCTACGTGTATGCTCGTGTGGTTGATTGCTACGACTAGAAGGAACATGCTTTGATTCCTATCAAGGAGAAGAGTTTGAAGATCAAGAGTTGAAGACTATGAGTAATTATAATGGGATGTAGCCTGGTCAACGACGGGAAGGACTGGGTTCGTCGGAAGGAGTTGCTTCTGAGGAGGCACAACACGGGGTCGTACTTTCCTCACAAGTGACTCCGGATTTTCTTGGAAGTTTGACGGTAGTTGGAAACCAGTCATGCACTGCTCTGTTCCACAAAGACCAACGAACAGAGCAAGGATAAACCCGCTTGAGTAGCGGTACTCAACTAAGATAGCTCGAGATAAAAATTCAAAAGTAATCTAGCCAAATGCTTCCCCGGCAACGGCGCCAGAAATGCTTGTTGGCACTTCTTACGATCCAATATCAGAATTGGGGAATCCCGATACTGGATGCAAGGAGTGTTCAGTGGTTTTCCTTATGGCTTAGTAAAATATAGAAATATTCTGCAAGCGCACAGAATCACCGCTGTAGCACTTCACCTGGGAGTATCCCGAGGTATCGTAATTTATATTTCCGCAGGGAAGCTTTGGCAAGACTACTAGTGAACAGATATTCGAGACTATCAGAGAAGGGTACACGACTAAACAAGACGGGGGATAAACGGTATTGGATAGGAGTGGATATACCGTGACACACACAGCTCAAGGAGGCTTGGATAGATGAGAGAAGGTATAGATAGTTGGGAGGACAACGAGAAGAGATAAAGGATTCCTGGGACTCTATCTACCTAAGTCAAGTGGTTAGAGATACAGTGGCTATAGAGCCAGCACTAAAAGGTCTGGGGTAAGTCTATTGTCTTTCTTGGGGACTACAGGGCCTCCGACACACAGAAAGGGATGAGAAGGGGTGCCGACTACCCTGAACCTTGGGTCCTAAAGCACCGGAACTAACGTGATGGACTACAACGACCGGAAGGGCTGTCACCACCTCCTGGCTACCACCTCCGTTGCGACGGGTAGAAACTAAGGCTACTGACAAGTCTAGGAACCACTCCTACACAGATCAATAACTGCTCACTTCGCTAGCAGAAGCAAGCACCCTCGTTACTACTCTTAGTGACAATTCACCTCAAGTAGTAAGCAAGAACGAAGAACCAATAGAGACAGAGACTTAAGCAAGAACTAGAAGCACTGTGAACTAGAACCGACTATAGTCTAAACACGATATAGAAGCAACTAGACTAAAGTAGATGCAACTATATAAGACATAAGTAGAGCAAAGTAGATAACTATATTGATACTTTAATGTCATACAAAAGATAAAGTAAAAGATATAAGAGCTATTACCAGAGCTTCTGAAGACGACTCCGGAACCTCCGAGGCACAGCTCGACTCGACTCTAACTCCCAAGTAAACTAACCTACTCTACTAGAAATGAAGTGGAAGCTCCATGGCTTTGAGTGTGTGTTCCAAGTGACACTAGAGGGTCCTATTTATAGTTGTCCAAAGGCGGTTGTATGGAGTAACGGTCAAGGGAGCCAGGGGGGTACCCCCTGGGAGTTCGGGCGAAGGAGGTCGGTTCGGCCGAACCGACCTGTTCGGCCGAACCGTCCATCTTGCCGCCTTGCTCCAACGGCCAGGAGCTCCTGGAGGGTTGGCAGGGGCGTTCGGCCGAACGGCCCTGTTCGGCCGAACAGGCCGGCCCGAGCCCTCTCTGCACCGCCTCTGCTCTGGGTCCTCCTGGGCCGGCTGATGCTGGACTTGAGTTGATTCGGTCCAGGATGACTTGGCTTCAGATGTGTTGGGGGTCCTGCGTGGCTTGCACAGTTGTCGATGACTTGGTCGTGACGTGGACGGCTCCTGGTGGCCTGTACGGCTAAGGGGGATAACTGGCCGAACATGTCGTTCGGCCGTTTCTGTCATTTCCGACCCCTATAGCACGTGTTTCGTGATATTGTACCTGCAAACATGACACTCACCAAAACTCGTGGAACTTTATTAGAAATAAACCTAAGTGCATGGAATGTTGCATAGTCTCTCATTTATTCCCGAGTATTGGTGGTCGGATTTGGGTTGTAACGACCGCCAACAAGCTCCCCCAAGCTAGCCTCTTTGCTCGTCCTCGAGCAAAGTTGCGGACTTAGGCTCGGTGGATCAGGAGTTGCTACAATGTCATTTTTCTTGCAGGTAACTTTATGACAACAAGTACTCAAACAAATACTTGAATCACTAGCAAGGTATTAATTCACCATTTTACCTATGGGGCTTATAGCAATCTCCTTATCTTGGGCGGTTGAAGGAATGAACAGATTAACTTAGTTTTATTCCACTCTACTCTTTTCAGGATCCTATCTCGGAGTTTTCACCCTTTTGTGAAAGATAAGTAGTTCCTCATTGGTTCACTCAATCGCTCAAGTGTATTTGAATCCTCACCAAAGGCTTTGCCTTCTTTTCATCCTAACATCTAATTTGGCTTTTGTGTGGTTCAGGGACAAAGGATGAAGGCATACAAGCATCTTATATTTTGCTAAGTCAAAGACTGGATCTTAGGAAAATCAAATCACACTCTAGATCGAGAAGTGCAAGTGTGTGGAATTTATGGAGTGGAATATGTGGAGTGGAATTTGGCGGAATTTCATGGATTGATTCTTCCTCTCCTTGATTTATTTTTCGAGAGCATGGGCTATCTTTTATTCATATTTTTGCCATGCCTTTTGGCATGCTTTTCTTTTTCTCATATTTTTGCCATGCCACTTGGCATGCTTTTCTTTTTCTTTTGCATAGCCCATGCCTCTACTTCACAGATTTTGAGAGAGGGAATCAAAGAACATGAAATTTTTATTTATGGAATGGATGATGGCATGGTTTTTTGCTAACTCCCAAAGTAGGAATTGTAAGTGAGAGGTGGAGTGTATGTGAATCTCGATCTTAGAAGTATGAAAGATTCCTCACTTAGGTCACAACAATTTGACAAAGCTCACTAAGATGACGAGCAGCATATGGTAGAAAGTTTTGGAACTAATCCTATCATATGGCTCTGGTAGGTATTATGACCAACGAGGAACTTTATTTTTGAAAGCATAATCATCCGAGATTCTCACCATACTAGGAGCAGAAATAGAATTCAACCAAAGTCTCACTATATCAATTCCCACAACAACCTAGACTTGGAATAAAGCATGTGCAGTTGGGAGAACAACGAGAAGAGATAAAGGATTCCTGGGACTCTATCTACCTAAGTCAAGTGGTTCAACCAAAGTCTCACTATATCAATTCCCACAACAACCTAGACTTGGAATAAAGCATGTGCAGTTGGGAGAACAACGAGAAGAGATAAAGGATTCCTGGGACTCTATCTACCTAAGTCAAGTGGTTCAACCAAAGTCTCACTATATCAATTCCCACAACAACCTAGACTTGGAATAAAGCATGTGCAGTTGGGAGAACAACGAGAAGAGATAAAGGATTCCTGGGACTCTATCTACCTAAGTCAAGTGGTTCAACCAAAGTCTCACTATATCAATTCCCACAACAACCTAGACTTGGAATAAAGCATGTGCAGTTGGGAGAACAACGAGAAGAGATAAAGGATTCCTGGGACTCTATCTACCTAAGTCAAGTGGTTCAACCAAAGTCTCACTATATCAATTCCCACAACAACCTAGACTTGGAATAAAACATGTGCTCCCACAAGGTTCAGGTTCATTTTTACTCATGCAAAATAACTCAAGCATAGTCAAGCAACTAGTGGTAGCAAAGTACTAGCAAGATTAATGACAGAGCAACTATTCATCATCTCCAAGGTGAGAGACATATGGTTCATTCCATGCATAGTTGGGAGTTAATTTTATTCAAAGGAAATATTATTTTGTTATTTTTATTTTTTTATATATGCAATCTAAGGAAAGGGAAAATGCGAATGCATGAACAAAGTGCTGGGGGTTCAGACATACCTGGTGGGGGTCCTCCCCCAAGCTAGAACGCTTCACTGGTAGGGATTGAGTCTTGCGAGGTACGCGGCCAGCTGCTCGGACTGCTCCCGGACATCATGCTGGATGGATGACACCATCCCATAGGCTAGCTGCTCGGACTGCTCCCGGACATCATGCTGAATGGATGACACCATCCCGTCATTCTCTTGGAGGTACTGCGAATGACGGGCTAGTGTGTCTTGAATGCCCCGTGTCCGGTCGTCGATGACGTCGACCCGGTCGGAGATGTATGACAACTCCCGACCGTAGTCGAAACGGGCGGACTGTGAGTATCCGGGGTAGTATGGCTGGGAGGCATTGTCATACCCCCAGCATACCAGCTTCCGGACCACTCAAAGT
>OAMR01000282.1:280958-292997 GCA_900205405.1 Echinochloa crus-galli | reverse complement strand
AAGGACGAGTCAATGTTAATGTGTGCAAAAAAGGGGAACCAATTAAGGCAGAGACTTAAGCAAGAACTAAGAGCACTAGGAACTAGAGTCAACTATAGTCTAAACATAATATAGAAGCAACTAGGTGGATAAGTATTGCCACTTTATTATGATGAGCAAATCAAAAAGAAAACTATGGATGTGTGTATATGTTTGAGAAAGCCTTCCATTCTACATGTCATACTTCCATGATTTTTCAGGTACATATATATATCATCAAACCTGCAACTTTAGGCAGTAGCATATGTAACGTCCCGCCTCCCTGAGGCTGGGCACGCCTACGCCTGGCTGCTATATAGGACCGCAAGACTGCCCTCACAGACCAACACCCGTAGCCTTCCATTCTACATGTCATACTTCCATGATTTTTCAGGTACATATATATATCATCAAACCTGCAACTTTAGGCGGTAGCATATGTAACGTCCCGCCTCCCCGAGGCTGGGCACGCCTACGCCTGGCTGCTATATAGGACCGCAAGACTGCCCTCACAGACCAACACCCGTCTTTTCTGCGCACTTTGTCCTCACTCATGCGCACCCGGGAAAGACTTCCCGATCAGTCACCCATCGCTCCAGGCCAAGCACGCTTAACTTTGGAGTTCTTAGGAGATGGGCTTCCGGAAAAGAAGTTGCAACTTGTTTGTATGAGTATTGTTATCAATCCTATTAAGCCCTGGGCTGTGACAATCTCACCCCTTAGAAGACCGACGCCCTCGTCGGTCAACCCCAGGCCAGAAACGTCCCCTCCGGCCACGTCCATGAGCCTAGTGCCAGCGCATGTGCCACGCTGTGTGACCACTCCGGGCTCACACCAGCCATGCGCACCATGCCTGCGCAACTGCGACCCATGCGCCCGTGAAACCGCGAGAGTCGGCTCTGATACCAATCGTAACGTCCCGCCTCCCCGAGGCTGGGCACGCCTACGCCTGGCTGCTATATAGGACCGCAAGACTGCCCTCACAGACAAACACCCGTCTTTTCTGCGCACTTTGTCCTCACTCATGCGCACCCGGGAAAGACTTCCCGGTCGGTCACCCATCGCTCCAGGCCAAGCACGCTTAACTTTGGAGTTCTTAGGAGATGGGCTTCCGGAAAAAAAGTTGCAACTTGTTGGTATGAGTATTGTTATCAATCCTATTAAGCCCTGGGCTGTGACAATCTCACCCCCTTAGAAGACCGACGCCCTCGTCGGTCAACCCCAGGCCAGGAACGTCCCCTCCGGCCACGTCCAAACGTCCCCTCTGGCCACGTCCATGAGCCTAGTGCCAGTGCATGTGCCACGCTGTGTGACCACTCCGGGCTCACACCAGCCATGCGCACCATGCCTGCGCAACTGCGACCCATGCGCCCGTGAAACCGCGAGAGTCGGCTCTGATACCAATCGTAACGTCCCGCCTCCCCGAGGCTGGGCACGCCTACGCCTGGCTGCTATATAGGACCGCAAGACTGCCCTCACAGACCAACACCCGTCTTTTCTATGCACTTTGTCCTCACTCTTGCGCACCCGGGAAAGACTTCCCGGTCGGTCACCCATCGCTCCAGGCCAAGCACGCTTAACTTTGGAGTTCTTAGGAGATGGGCTTCCGGAAAAGAAGTTGCAACTTGTTGGTACGAGTATTCTTATCAATCCTATGAAGCCCTGGGCTGTGACAGCATATATGCATGTAGTACTGAGACTATTTGATTGCACAAAATTCTTTTACCACCGTAGCAATAATTTTTATACTGCCATAACTATGAATTTTTTTCTTGCTGATCAAAGCTAGACCGTCACAAATAAATTTCTACAGCTTTGCACTTCTACACACCTTTTTTTTTTGCAAAAAGCAATTATTCACACAACTGATTAGAATGGAGAAACATATGAAATTTAGTTATACACTTCTGTGCAACCTAATTCATTGGCTTTGAAATTTACCTCTGAAGTCTTCTAGAGAATGTAACTGTATAATCAATTAATCACAAATTATCTTGCAAATTTTAGTTTAGTTATCCAAACACATGACAAATAGTGTATTTGTACTCTCAGATTATTCGGTCCTACTGCTAAATTTGAGTATACAGTAACATTTTCTTATCAGCTTCAATTTAAGTATATTATATTTATATATAAGTAAAGTTCCTTTCTACATAAGTATAGTTTGCAAAAAAATAGTGACTTCAATAAAGGGTTACTTTAAATGCATTTTAAAAATAATGCATCTGGGACTTTTGCAAATAATGAAAATACCGTCAATGTCATTTCTCAACATTAATGAAACTACCCTACTGGTTTCACTACTTAATAGGTATCATATATCGTTTCTCTTTTATTTATTCTTGGTCCTAATGGTTTGCAAACAAACGAATTCTGACCAGTCTGTGTGTAATTGAGAATTGCTGATCTGATTGTAATTACAAATATTAACCCCACAGAAAATGGAATTAACTGTTGTATCCAGAACATTGTTTCCTGTAGATAAATGCTGTAATCACTTTGTCATAACAAATTTCCAAACCCATTACACTGTACACCTTACTAGATGGCATGCCTGTGAGTCTATGGCAACATATATAGTTGCTGGCATGTCTTTCAATTTCATCTATTTTAGCTCTATCCATGTTCATACTCCATCATGCTATAAATATTGCTAGCATTTGATGGACGACCTCCAGCAAGGCACTGTAATGTACTAATCAGAGTGGTATATTATCTTATTCCAAAGCGTGTATTTCCTAATAAAGATTCAATCTACATAACAGTAAATAGTCCTCTCTTGAACTTGTTCCATGTAACTCTTTCTCAAAAAAAAAACTTGTTCGTGTAAATCATATTGTTTTGCCTAACTAAAATCATAACATGCTTTATATATATAATTTTAGTATCAACTGCTACTTTCAACAAGACTTCATCTAACCAGAGGGTCATTTGCATTGTTCTAGTATTGTACCTGAATTGAGATGGATTGTATCCAAGATGAATTAGCCAGCTGTTTATGTTTTCATATGGAAAAAAGTCTATTTTGCCTCCCTCATCTATCACGAAACTCAGCTTTTCCTCTCTCGTCTACAAAACCACACAAACTATGTCCCTCCCCGGTTTTGACCCCGATCCTAACATGTGGGACCCACATGTCAAGCTCACATATCTTTTGCCCCCTCTCCCGCTGGCAGGGAGTCACTCAGGCCCGGACGACAGTGGATAGGAGGACGCTCGAGGTCACCCCCCCTCCTCTCTTGGTGGAAGGGGAGCTTGAGGTGCCCAAGAGGGCCATCTACTTTGGTAGTAGCTACAGTCGTCGTGTGAGGGCCCACCACCTAAGCTACCCAATGGGGCCATCTGCTCTGGAGGCGTCTGCAGCTCGGGCAATGGGGCACGAGGTCGAGCACCCTCCAGGGCTTGAGCTTCAGCGCCCCTTTCCACTACTTACCGAGATGCTCGCGCAACCCACGTAGTCCAGCGACGGATTGGAGCTGGTGAGGGCGGGGATGACAGTGTGGATGCTACTTTGAGCGGCAGGGTAGGGGACAACGACAACATCGGAGGCGGCGGCGGCGAGGAGGTATGAGGAGGTTGGAGGCCACCTCTCGGTGGTGGTGGAGCGGGATGAGGCCGCCGACAGCAGCATGTGGGATGACGTTGCAAGTGTTGGCACTTCTTACGATCCATTATCAGGACTGGGGATCCTGGTACTGGATGCAAGGAGTGTTCAGTGGTTTTCCTTATGGCTTAGTAAAATATGTAAATATTCTGCAAGCGCACAGAATCACCGCTGTAGCACTTCACCTGGGAGTATCCCGAGGTATCGTAATTTATATTTCCGCAGGGAAGCTTTGGCAAGAGTACTAGTGAACAGATATTCGAGACTATCAGAGAAGGGTACACGACTAGACAAGACAGGGGATAAACAGTATTGGATAGGAGTGGATATACCGTGACACACACACCTCAAGGGGGCTAGAATAGATGAGAGAAGATATAGATAGTTGGAAGGACAACGAGAAGAGATAAAGGATTTCTGGGGACTCTATCTACCTAGGCCAAGTGGTTAGAGATACAGCGGCTAAAGAGCCAGCACTAGTAGGTCTGGAATAAGTCTATTGCCTTACTTGGGGACTACAGGGCCTCCGACACGCAGAAGGGGATGAGAAGGGGTGCCGACTACCCTGAACCTTGGGTCCTAGGACACCGGAACTAACGTGATGGACTATAGAGACCCGAAGGGCTGTCACCACCTCCCGGCTACCACCTCTGTTGCGACGGGCAGAAACTAAGGTTACTGACAAGTCTAGGAACCACTCCTACACAGATCAATAACTACTTACTTCGGAGCGCATCATCAATGCGACGATTCCAGATCGTGCACTGAATGACGGGTACTCCGGGATCTTCCTTCCGGTCCGGAGAGGTTTTGATGATCGCCTTCTTTGCAGCTCTCGGCAGGTAGGTCCATCTCGGTGTTAGCACTTGGATATTTGAGACCTTCCCTGCACGGGTAGTACGGAGAATACTACGAGACATCTTACCCTGTCTCATAGTAATAGATGATAACTTAAATGTCATACAAAAGATAATGTAAAAGATACAAGAGCTAATACCAGTGCTTCTGAAGACGACTCCGGAACCTCCGAGGCACAGCTCGACTCGACTCTAACTCCCAACTAAACTATCCTAACTCTACTAGAAAGAAATAAAGTGGAAGAGCTCCTTGGCTTGAGTGGTGTGTGTTACAAGTGTGAACTAGGGGCCTATTTATATCACTTCCAGGGTCGGTTTGGCAGGTAGGGTACCAGCCAAGGCAGCTGGAGGCGGTTGCCGGCCGTTTCGGCCAGGGGGGTCGGTTCGGCCGAACCCTGGCGTTCGGCCGAACGCTGGATCAACCGACCTGGCTACCAAGGGCCACGATCCATCCCCTGGAGGCGGTTGGGCAACTGGGGGCGGTTCGGGCGAACCCCCTAGTTCGGCCGAACTGGGCTGGGAGCCCAGGCCCGCCCCCCTGCACCGCCTTCTGCTCTGGGTCCCTCCTGGGCTGGCCTCTGCTGCTTGGATTTGTCTCGTGTGGGCCCAGGATGACGTGTCAGTGCTTCGGGATGAGTTGGCGGTCGTCCACTTGTCATTTGATATCATCGTTGAGTTATCGCTGACGTGGACGGCTCCTGCCGGCCCATACGGCTAAGGGGGGTAACCGGCCGAACGACACGTTCGGCCGATTCGGTCATTTCCGACCCCAATAGCACGTATTTATAAACATTGTACCTGCAAACATGACACTCACCAAAACTCGTGGCACTTTATTAGAAATAAAACCTAAGTACATGGAATGTTGCATATAACCTCATTTATTCCCGAGTATTGGTGGTCGGATTTGGGTTGTAACGACCGCCAACAAGCTCCCCCAAGCTTAGCTCTTTGCTCGTTCTCGAGCAAAGATATAAACTTAGGCTCGGTGGATCAGGAGTTGCTACAATGTCATTTCTTTTTGCAGGTAACTTTATGGACAACTAGTACTCAAAAATACTTGAATCATAGGCAAAGTTTATAATTCACCTTTTTACCTATGGGGCTTATAGATCTTGGGCGGTTGAAAGTATGAACAGTTTAAACTCAGTTTCATTCCACTCTACTCTTTTCAGGATCCCGTCTCAAAGTTTTTTCATAAATTTTGAAAACTACAAATTGTTCCTCATTGGCACACTCAATCGCTCAAGTGTATTTGAATCCTCACCAAAGGCTTGTGCATTCCTTTTCATCCTAATATCTAATTTGGCTTTTTGTGTGGCTCAGGGACAAAGGATGAAGGCATGCATGCATCTTAAATTTTGCTAAGTCAAAGACCGGATCTATGAGGAAACAAAACACATCTTAAGATCGAGAAGTGCAAGTGTGTGGGATGGATGGAGTGGACTATGGTGGAATGGACTTTGGTGGAATGGAATATGGTGGAACTCCTTGGATAAACTTCCCTCTCCTTGATTTATTTTCGAGAACATGGGCTATCTTTTATTCTCATATTTTTGCCATGCCACTTGGCATGCTTTTCTTTTTCTCTTTCTTTTTTCCATGCTCTTTGGCATGCTTTTCTTTTTCTTTTATTTTTTTGCCATGCTTCTTTGGCATGCTTTTATTTTTGCATAGCCCATGTCTCTATCAAGAATTTTTGGAGAGGAAAATCATAGAACATGGAGCATTTTATTTCTGTGGATGAATGATGGAAAATGATTGCTAACTCCCAGTGTAGGAATTGCAAGTGAGAGGTGGTGTGTGTACGTGGGTCTCGATCTTTAAGAATATGAAGTAAGAATATGAATGTTTCACTCAAAGGTCACAACAATTTGACAACGCTCACTAAGATGACAAGCAGCATATGAGTAGAAATTTTCAACTAAGCTTATCATATGGCTCTGGTAGGTATTTTGACCAATGAGGAACTTGTTTCATTTTGAAAGCATAAATCTCCGAGACTTTCCCCGTACTAAGAGCAGAAATAGAACTTATCCAAATTCTCACTATATCAATCCCCACAACAACTTAGACTTGGAATAAAGCATGTGCTCCCACAAGATTTTCAGGTTCATCATTACTCATGCCAAATAACTCAAGCATTATTAAGCAACTAGTTGCAACAAAGTACTTGTAAAATTAATGACAGAGAAACTATTCATCATTTCCAAGGTGAGAGGCATATGTTTCATTCCATGCACAGTTGGGAGTTACTTTATTCAAGGGAAATATTTTTTTTGTATTTTCATTTTTTTAAATGCAAACTAAAGCATGAACAAAAAAGGAAATGCAATTGGGTGATCAAAGTGCTGGGTAAATCAGAACATACCTGACTGGGGGTCCTCCCCCAAGCTTGGACTTCTCACTGGTAGGGATGAAATCTTGACAGATACTGGCTCAACTGGCCCGCTTGCTCGTGGACGTCGTGCTAGATGGACGCTACCATCCCTCTATTCTCTTGGTGATACTGAGAATGGCGGGCTAGCGTGTCTTGAATTTCTCAAGTACGGTCATTGATGACATCGACTCGGTCGGAGATGTAGGACAACTCCCGATCGAAGTCGAAGCTCGCGGACTGCGAGTATCCGGGTAGTATGGCTGGGAGGTATGGTCGTACCCCCCTGCATACTGACTCCAGGACCACTCAGAGTCCATGTCCTGGCCGTAGTCCCAGCATCCTGAGGCGAAGTAGTTCGGTTCCTGGTGTTGCCCGGAGCCTCCTGCTCCGGACGTCCCAGCACCGGTGTACATGTCGTAGGTGGCCTCAAAAGCGGAAGTGTGTCGGTGCGGCATCTAAGGTGCATCTTCCAGCTCCTGTGAGGTGGTGAGCCCAACATCACGCCTAGCTCGTCCCCTCGTGACTGGTCCGTCACCTGCAACGCTATGCCGAGGGGGCTGTCTCCAAGGTGGAGAATCGTCCGACTCGGTCCTCAACTGAAGAGTTAATTTCGGCATGGTATACAACTTTAGTGCTGCACAAGGCAAGGGCACTTCAGTTGTATAACCATGATAAATCATAGCTAACGTCGCGTCAGGCATCCGCCGTATCATGTGGGCTTGCACGAAGTGCTTGGCATCCATGACAGAGCGTGCTGTCTCGATGTACGTGAGCCGGGCACCCTGAAAAACGGCCAGATGGTTAGCGAGGCGAGTGACTAGAGAAGTCATCGCCATGCTACTCACACGAGAAATATGAGACAACCAGTGACCAAACATGTCTTTTACAGGCGAATATGGAATTTGCTTGACCATGGCAAAAAGAACCCGCAACTCGTTGGTCTTGACAGGTCGCAAATCTGCCCGGGGAATACCGTCGTAGACACCCAACGATGCATGAAACGCAAGGTGGGGTTATGGATACTGTTTGTGCGAGGTGCATGACAGTTGGTATTCCCCGAAATCTTTTTCCAGAACGCAACCCGATCAAATCTTTTTAATGCTTTGTTCGAGTCTAAGGAACAGCGGCTTGAAAATCCGAGACCCGAACTGAAATCCCTCCAAGAGCAAAAGAACTCTTGGTTGAAAAACCAAAAGCAAATCCCCCCAGTTTCCGAAACCAAAGTAGAGAGGAACTCGAGGGTGAGCAGGTATGAACCTTCTTCGTTGATGTGCCAGAAGTTCTCCCAGCCAATGGCCTGGAAAACTTCTGTGAATTCTTCATCCATACCCGTGTCCATGAGCAAGTCCTGCTCAAAAACACGGGTGTGCTCGAACTCCTTCAGCCGAAGCTCGTTGAAGGTGTTCTGCTCCCGCTCTGTCCTGAGGTTGATGTCGTTAATGCTTAGGAGCTGCCTGACCGCGGGTGTGGCATGGCCCCATCCCGAGCCGGCTGCTTCGTGCTCATCCGTGTCCATACGGCTCGAGCCTTGGGACGGAGCTGGGGAACTCCCAGCATCGTCCGTGCAGCGGCTAAGCCGGGTGGAACGACGGAGTGCGGCGATGAACTTCGACATGTCTCCTGCAAAACGTTAGTGCAACAACAACTACCTGAAGGACTGAAGATATATGGTTAGCACAAAGAAATCAAGTCAGTCGTCCAAGATAGTTAGTCATTCTTTCGGGGATGGAAACCACCACAAAAGGTTAGTCGTTCTTGTGGGTGTCGGTGACCACCACAAAATCGTCCAAAATTTCAGCACACTACCCACCCAACTCTCCGCCCAGGTCACACAAAGCATTTTTTTTGGGGATTTTCTAGTGATACAAGTGAACCAAAACTTGAGCAAGAACTTGGGAAGAACTTGAGCAAGAACTTGAGCACAAGAATGAGAGAGAGAGAGAGAGAGAGAGAGCTTCTGGCAAAAAATTCCGAGTGAGCAAGTGTGTGAGAAGCAAGCAAGCTTGCACCAGCTTTTATAAGCAGAGGGCGGCAGTAGGGCCAGTTCGGCCGAACTGGCTGTTTCGGCCAACCAGGCCTAGGTGCCTGAGTGCCCCATGTGCTGCACCCACCTCTTGCCTCCCACCAGCACAAAGTTTTTCCATAGGTCCAACACTAGGCCATGGGATTTTTGGTGGGTTGTGTTAGGTGAGATGCATTTTTGACATGACCAAAGTTGGTTTTAGTGGAGTCACCCCCATGCTGCCATGTTTGTGATAATTGGTGAGTGGGCAGCCATTTTTAGTGGGATAGACATATTTGGTGCTGGTTGGTGGTGATGGTAAATAAATGGAGATGTTCTAGAAGGGATGAAAATGATACAAATTACCAATTACATCCACCCTTGGTAAAATTTCAGCATGTGACCATTTATTTAAACCAAGCTTGAAAAATTTTCTACTTTCTCTCAAATTATTTACTCAAGTGATTAAATTTAAAAGGGAAACATGCAAATGCAATTAAAAGAAATCAAATTGGAAGGGAAATATAGGATACATACCGGTTTTCCTCGCGGCGAGAGCTCAGCTTAAAGTCCGCGAGCAGGACTTCTCCTTTCTTCAGTTGTTTTTGTCATCGTCCGGTCCCGGAGTGGATGACTCGGACGATGCAACCTTCTTCCGCCACATTTTCTTGTTCTTCTTCTTCGGTGTCGGTGGCGGTGGGATCGGCGTCTCCGGAGAATTTTGTGGCTCGAATGCGACCACATTAACCTGCTCTAGGTTAGTGAAATCTTGAACTGGTTCAGTACATACCTGAGAGCATTTCTCCAGTCTGGGCTTGAACGCAAACTTCTCTTCCTTGCCATTAATATTCAGGGTGATCTCCGGCTCCTACGTCGATGTTTGCGTTGGCGGTGCTCAAGAATGGCCTTCCGAGAATGAGGGGTGTCCTTGTGTCGACTTCCATGTCAAGCACCACGAAATCCACGGGGGCAAAGAACTCCCGGATTTTCACCGGAATGTCCTCAGCTATCCCCGCGGGATGACGCACTGGTCCGCCAGCTGCAAATACATAGTCGTAGGGGACAAGGAAGAATGATTGAGTTTATCGTACACTACCTTGGGCATGACGCTGACACTTGCTCCAAGGTCGCACAGGGCTTGGCTGAAGTGTTGACCACCGATCGAGCACGTGATGGTAGGACATCCTGGGTCCTTTTTCTTCTCTGGGAAATTATTCAAAATAGCTGCGCTGCAAGCTTCGGTTAGCTTTATTACCTCGGTGGTCGGCAAAGCTCTTTTATGGTTGAGGATGTCCTTCAGGTACTTGGCGTATGTGGGAACCTGCATAGCCTCGAGTAGTGGAATATTGACATATAGTTTACGAATTACCTCAACGAACTTGCTGAATTGTTCATCCACCGTTGGTTTGTTTGATCGTCTAGGAAATGGCAGCACAGCGGGATCGTAGAATTCATGAGGGGCCGTATTCGTCTCCTTCTGAGAGTTATTCTTCTGTGGTTCGGCTGCGGCCTCCTCCTCTTCGCTATCATTGTCTGTAGTGATTGCTTTGTTTCCTGCATCGTTAGGATATGGCGGGTCCCGAGTGGTCTTACCCCCTCTCGTGGTGACCGCTTTAACCTTTTCACGAGGAAAGCTCCCCGCTACAGATGATGGTAAAGAAGCAGCTAACTGAGCAATTCGAGTTTCTATCATTTTATTAAAGCTCAGTTGGTTTTTCATAGCAGAAGAGAATGATTCCATCCTAGAGTCTATGCTTTCCAGAGTTTTATCATTAGCAATGAGCTTTACAAGACTACAAGCACTAGAACTATAACTGACTATAGTCTAAACAAGATATTTTATTGATGTTTTCAGTTATTTTCATCTGGCCAAACACAAGATCTCTATGGGACGGCTGATTATTGAAATTGCTGGAATTGTAATTGTTACCTTGTTGAGGCCTCTCGAAAGGGAGGTTTGGGCGTGAATTCCAGCCTTGATTGCCGTAGTTGTTCGGTCGGTACCCGTTGTTGTTGGAGTTGTTGACATAGTGGGCATCTTCTCGCGTTTCGGGTAGTCGTTCCCCAAATGGCCAGTGTTGCCATAGACTTCGCAGGTCATGCGAGCGTCCATGGCTTGCACCGTTTCTTAAGCAGGGGCCTCCAGTTTCTTCATCAGGAGGTCAATTTTGGCGGCGAGCATGTCCAGAGCTTCAACTTGGTGAACTCCTCGGGTCTTCGGTTGTGTCCGGTCATCGGACTAGCCTTGGTTCTCAACTATCTTGTCTATGAGGGCCTTCGCACGACTCTGCTCAAGAGGAAGAACGAGCCTCCAGCAGCAGCATCCAGGTACTCACGGGCAGAGCTTCTCAGCCCGTGATAGAAGGTTTGAATAATGAACCAACTCTGAAAACCATGGTGAGGACAAGTAGAAATATGGTCCTAGAGGCGATCCCATGCCTCCGGGACTGTTTCATCTTTTAACTGCTGGAAACTAACAATTTTGTTCCGGAGGGCGTTGGTTTTCCCAACCGGAAAGAATTTTAGCAAGAAAGCACTAGTGCACTTATCTTTGTTCCGGAGGGCGTTGGTTTTCCCAACCGGAAAGAATTTTAGCAAGAAAGCGCTAGTGCATTTATCCCATGAGTCTATAGCTTCGCGGTTAGACTCCGCGGATGGTGAAGGTGTTGCAGATCTCCAGGAAATGCTGGAGATGGGCATTGGCATCTTCATGTGGCTTGCCGCAGAACGAGCTAGCCTGAACCATGTTGATGAGGGCTGGCTCGAGCTTGAAGTTGCCATCTCCGACTGGCGGAGCAGGTCCGACACGCACGTTCTCGCTCAATGGAGCGGAGAACTCACGGATCGTCTTGGCTGCCATCCTCAATGTAGCCTAGTGTTGGCACTTCTTACGATCCAATATCAGAATTGGGGAATCCCGGTACTGGATGCAAGAAGTGTTCAGTGGTTTTCCTTATGGCTAGTAAAATATGTGAATATTCTGCAAGCGCACAGAATCACCACTGTAGCACTTCACCTGGGAGTATCCCGAGGTATCGTAATTTATATTTCCGCAGGGAAGCTTTGGCAAGACTACTAGTGAACAGATATTCGAGACTATCAGAACTGATCTGAAGTATGTATGTGGAGCTTGGAGGCAAATATATGGTAGCAAGGATTAGCAATAATTCAATTCAGA
>OAMR01000282.1:186497-245083 GCA_900205405.1 Echinochloa crus-galli | reverse complement strand
AGTTCAGGGAGCAAAAACGAACTATGGGCCTAACAACTTTTCTAGAGCTCGAAACAAAGTGATTCAAATTTGAATTTAAATAAATTTAAATTCTTGTTTGAACCACAAGCAATACAAAAATAGATGCAGCAGCATGAATGCAACAATAAATGTTTCTATCACTTATATTTGATTTTAATTTTGGAAAATATTTATTTTGCCTATATTAATTATGAGCACTAACAACAAGAGGGTAAATTAATTACTAGATTCGGGAAAAACATTTTCTCCTACATTGATTCAAAAATTATTTTAGAGAATAATATTTTTCCTATACTAAATTCCCTGTAAACTTCATAAATCTTAGAAAATTTTAGAAAATTGAGAAAAATATTATTTTAATTATGTTAAAATCCACATCCCAAAATTCGGAAATTTTGGGGTGTGACAGACTTTTAGTGGGTACCAATTATGGTGACGTGAACATCTTGCATGTGGAGAGAAATATGGGTGAGACTTTTAGTGGTTACCAATTATATAGTTGTTATAGATAGATTACCATGACCTACCTACATCGCACCCTGCACTACAATTAATTCGAGCCCACGAGTAGACACAGGAGAAGGCCCAGGTCAAACTTACACAAGGACACACAAAACTGATGGCTTAGGCAATGCCCACTTGGCATGCATGGCCAAGGATGACGATGAGTTGATGCGGGACTTCTTTGAAAAATTGCAATCCTCGACAGCGAAAGAGAATGATGGAAGAGGGCACAAATTGTCAATAGAAAATACACATGCATGTAGGCATGCATGTCACTTCAATTCGCTAGACTTCTATATACCAGCCCCTATGGAACAATTTGCTTGACTCTTAAAGCATGTGGCAAGAACACCATGCAAGTCATATCACATATGACTCCTGTTGTTGGTTGACATCTCTATGTCTCGGCGTCCAACCTTTATGTCCCAAGGTCCTTAACCGTTAAGATGACCTTGTTTAAGTTAACCAACCCTTTATGCGAGTAAGTATCCGATACAAACCCATCTAGTCAAGGAAAACTGGTGGCACCCTAATTTCATAGACCCACCACTAATTGTACAAGACGTGTGATGGTGCAAGATTTAGTTGGGAGGACATTCAAAACTTAAACATTTCTGAGGGATCGTTTTCAAAATTTTAATTTCGCCGGACTGTCCGACGAGTCCATATCTCATATGGTGTCTTCTCCACGGACTTAGACGGTACCCTATTAAGTGTGAAAGCTGATGTTTCTAGAGCGTAACCCCAAAATGATAACGGTAGGACTGACTGGCTCATCATTGATCGCACCATGTCTAACAAGGTTCGATTACGTCTCTCAGACACACCGTTCCTCTGAGGTGTTCCAGGTGGCGCTAGCTGTGGAACAATTCCGCAACTCTTTAGATGAGTGCTAAACTCGTGGCTCAAATACTCGCCTACACGATCTGATCGCAAGGCTTTAATTTTCTTACCACGCTGATTTTCAACTTCATTCTGAAACTCTTTGAACTTTTCAAAAGTCTCTGACTTGTGCTTCATTAAGTAGACATAGCCATATCTACTAAAATCATCAGGGAAAGATTTGAAAACACACCAAGCTCAATGAGAACATTGGTCCACATACATCAGTATGTATGAGTTTCAACAAGTCTTGCGCCCTCTCAGGAAAACCTGTGAAAGGTGCCCTGGTCATCTTTCCTAGCAAGCAAGCTTCACATGTCTCGTATGATTCAAAATCAAACGAAGTTAAAAGTCCATCAGAATGGAGCTTCTTCATGCGCTTCTCACTTATATCAAATTAGGGACAATCCTTTTGAATAACCATACAAGTATTGAGTTTCACAGACAATTCACATAATTGCTAATCATATACAAGTTGCCTTTCATGGATATTCAATAAATAAACAATATGTCACGATCCTGATTCCTTTGTGTCATTAACTGAACCGCATTAAGAATCTGTTAAAAAAAGGGTTGAGAGGACAGTTCGCTGTTCTAGTGAAAGCTGAAAGGGGAACCCAGGACAATTGGATCGGTGGATCCGTCAGTGGATGAGGTCAACAGTTATGGTTACCAGCATGGACCTGCAGGTGATCTTTTGCAATCAATTTACAGCAGTGATATGCTTTTGGTGTGCTGTTGTTATTGAATAGACTAATTGCATCCAGATTTTCAGGCTCAATTTTCATTTATCTGATCGCCAATCCATGTTTCTCGTTTTCGCATATATTTCGTTTGTACTACAAACTCTAGGCACATAACCAGAGACATGGGCCGTGTTTAGATGTTGGTTTTGAGTGGGTGAATTTGGGAGTATGATGTCACATCGTAATCATTGCGCCACTGTAGCATTTCGTTTGTATGTGCGAAAAATTGTCCAAAAATTTATTAATTAGGCTCAAAATGTTCGTCTCGCAGAGTACAACAAAACTGCGTAATTAGTTTTTAATTTTATCTACATTTAGTACTCCATGCATGTTATGACATTTTGATTTGATGATAATTTGTTTTTCTTAGTAATTTTGGGAGTAGAAATTCTGGATACTATAAGATAGAACTGGTTATGACACTAACAGGTACATATACAAGTATGCAGACTCAGGTGACAGCAAAAGGCTTTATGCCTACAGGACGATTGAGGACCAATGCCCAGTTATTGAACTGCCACAGATAGGCTTTATGTTCTGCTGTTTATACAACAATGGTCAGTAAGTTGCCTTTGCCTCTTTGGTTAGATTGCTCACATATTCTTAATGCCACTATTTAGGTTTTAAATAAGAGAATATTGGTACTTAAATTTTTATGTCAATTACTTGAGTTTTCCTTTTGGAATGGATAGCCCACAACTATTTGAAGCAGCCTCATTGCACCAAGTTAGTTCCTTTTCTGGAACCATACCAATTCTAGAATTAATACTAAGTACTATAAAGCAAAGATTCTAGATAATCTGAATTACACTACTGCTGAAATTAATATTTTAAGTGTTACATTTATCCACAGCTTCATCTTTTAATTGGACTGCATGAACTCCTTTTACTTTTACAGTGAGGTGCCTGGTTATGCACATATGCAACCATTTTTTATTCTTATAAATACAAGAATGGATGTAGCAAGTTCCAAATAGCATGGCAACTGCAAAGGTTTTTCCTTGTATGAATTTTTACCTCCCCGTAAAATATGTCGATTAATAGTTTTTTTCTCACCAAGGACCTATGTAATGGGGAGATGTCGAGTTTCGCCATCATATTAATTTTCTTCCCATATCTTACTGCTATCTTCTTTTCTTCCTTTATATACAGACTATTTCACCAGCAACTATCAGCAATCACCAATGCTTCTACGATGACATCAACCTACAACTAAGCAGCTATGTCTACCCCTTGACCAATAAATAGACTGTCTACCAATATTCATATGTAAATATATGACCATTATGTATATGCCAGTGTGAAACCTTTTGTTCTTTTTTTTTGAGCAGTAACTGTATGGAACACTTTGTTCATGTCTAATATATGCATGCTGATGGTTAAACTTAAATACCATAGAAGTCTCTATTCCTCTACGCTATGTGTAAAACAGTTCATTCATACGTTTTTCTAATCCTCTCATCCTTTGCAAAACATACTTTTACTGCCTCACTTGCACAGATTCAACTTCTCCTATGAAAATGTCCAAGTAAAGTTCCTGTGAATCAACCATGTTAGACTGGTAATGTCCAGCAGCCTTGCAAATTGCAACCTTCGCGCGCAGGGGCGCGCGCCAACTACTAGTTCTCGATCAATGTTGCACGGGCGCTGGGCGCACACGCTGTGCCACGCAGTTATCGCGGAGTTGCGGTGGCGCGGGGCAGGACGCGGGCCGCGGCGGTGGGTGTTGGGCTGGTAGGAGGGTCTGGAGCGGTCCTCGGGCCAGCCAGGAAAGCGCGTGGTAGGTTGCAGCATGGGCTGAACGCCTCCGCGGGCCGGGCCTCTGTGTAGTTTCAGATGTTAGTAGTATTGTTCTTCTCCGGCTACCAAGTAGTTTCCGAGCGTTACACAAGAGTTTGCTGTGACTCTGAGTTAACCTGATGGTGATGGGAGTACGCTACGTACGCCTCCAGCACCACTCCATGGCTCCATCGGCAAATGGCAGGCATTTACATGGGTGTGGCCAGCCGAATACTAGAACTGGAACCCTGGAACAGGTCATATGGGCCTGTAACCCTGTTGCCCATGCAACAACCGCTATTCATGAGCACTAAATCGTTTTCTCTAGGCACTATACGGCATTCAGGCCTCCCTTTAATCACCAAGGGCTCAGCAGCTGAAATTTTAGGAAGCGGATTTAAAAGCACGAGTGGTTGGCGCTCCGTCACAGCCCTTTACTCACACACAAACACGCCTTCACAGTGCTTGAAACACATACTGGCAGGTATTAGACCGTATAAACATACTGTGTGTGCACATTAGGCAATGGACTGTGTGTGCTCGCGACTTGCTGAGTTGCAGTGACGATGCACCAAACCCTGGTGTTGCTGACATGGACATGGACTATGCAATCCTTGGACGGGTCATTTTCAGAATGGGTGGGGAGTCAACCAAACCATTAAACCAACCGATACCACTGAACCTCTCTCCGCTCACACAAAACTCGTTCACCCAAAATTAGGAACAGCAGCAGTTATAGATCACAGATTGTTACCACTAGACGCGCAGTTGCAGCGGAAGCCGTCTCGGTGTAGACGAACGCGTCGAAGTGGCAGTGCAGTGCAGTTGCTTACGTCCGTCTGGTCCTGCACGTGCGGTTCGTCTTTGTGCTCCAAGCGCAGCACCTCCGAGGTATCCACACGTACGAGGATGGAAACGTCGCGCGCCGGACTGCTAGGTCCGCGAGCACGATGAGGAGAGGGCGTAGGCAGCGCGGCTGTTGCTTGAAAGTCGTGTCCTTTTCAGGAGGGGTTTGGTCTATATTTATTGGGAGAAAATTTCCCACACCATCTTCCATTAGCAATATGGGATTAATAGATAGTGTACCCCTTCCCTCGGTAATGGGCTTTACAATATTTGTGGCCCATTATGACTTTAACGCCTGAGCCCACTAGTGAATAGTGAATCGAATCCAGTTAGCTCTATATTTCCAACAGCATGCAAGTCTTGTACGGAGACAGGCCTTCCTTGTATTGGGCGAACAACATAAAAATAGCAGATCGATGCTATTTTGCGTACGGAGAGAGGTCTTGGATGCAAGACAGATCCATGCTGTGCTGTCCACCGAGTTGTCTCCGGATGCATGCGCCCCAAGGGTAGATATCTCATGTGGAATTAAGTAAGAGCCGATTGAAATAAACAATATTTGATTACCAAGCTTGATCCAGCATGGGAGATCTGCTCCATGCGTCCGCCTTGCATGCGTGCATGTTGCCATCATCGACGATCGTATGCATTTTGAGTAGATTTAGATGAATCCGTCATCGAGGTCGCCGTTGAACTCGCCATAGTCAAAATTGGGTGGGTCGGGCGAGTTCTCAGATCTGAGATTTTCTTAGGGCGCGCCTCCATGCATGCGAGGAAGACGATGCGAGATTGATCTGCCATCGAGCCAACGTTGTTTTTGAATCGAAACAGCTCACCAATCTACCCCTACCGGGCGCGCTAACTGTCGGATCTTAGGACCGGCAATCCACCTAGGGGTATCCGAGTGGTTGATTTGTAGGAGGGGCGATCGATGAACTAGTAGTTTGATGGTACACAGGAGGCATAGATTTAGACAGGTTTGGGCTTCCCGGAGGTATAATACCCTACGTCCTGTGTCGGTGGCGTTGCTTTTATTGCTGTATTCGGATGATCTCGGATGTTGGATTCCCTATCTAGGGACCTTGTCCTCCTTTATATATCCAGGAGATAAAGTTACAATCTGACTATTTTCCGTATGAGACTATTTACAATAGAGGGTCCTAGTAGGAGTCTACTAGGACTCGGTCTTCTTTGGGCCGGCCGTCGCCGCCCTCAGTGATGGACCCCAGGGTACCCATATCCTACACAGGAATGCTCCTAACCTTGAATATTTGGGCCTTGTTTCGTTCCAAAAATTTGCCCTCAAATTCCACTATGAAAAAGAAGATTCTCATCACATCAAAACGTCGGTACATGTATAGAGTTCTAAATGTAGATGAAATCAAAAACTAATTATACAGTTTTATTGTACTTTATGAGACGAACATTTTGATACTAAGTAATCAATGTTTGGACAATCATTCACAAATACAAACGAAATGCTACAGTGATGCTACAGTGTTAAAGTGCCAACTTTAGCCTTCCCAAGTTGGAAATTAACCAAGGCCTTGGATATTGAGGTGATGTGAAATCTTAGCCAGAAAAAAGTTAATGGTGCTTTTCTTTTAGTAGTATTTATTATGTATTTAAGATTCTGTTATAGTTTCCATCTTTATCGCTTGACACAGCTACCTGATGACTGCTCTGAGGATGATGAACTAGATAGTGACTTTCTGAATGCACAATGTACTGACGATCTGCTCTGCAACCTCCTACAATACGTGTTCAAGTGACAAATCTGACGTGCAAGTGAGATGCATCTATATCTATATAACTTATATAATTGGTATCCACTAATAAGCCATGGTTGAATTTCTCTCAACATGCAACCATTCCATGTCATCATCCACTATGCGCCATATCACTATCCACTATAAGCCATGTCATCATTTACTGGACCATCTATTTATTCTTCAACCGATTTTCTGTGACCATATTTTTGTGAGTAGCAATTACAAATTACAGGAGTACAAATTACATGTATGATCAGTCATACTTTTATGTATAATGTTTACTAAAGAACGTTGCAATGCAACCACTTTGGTGTTTATATTTTCACATTTCACTTTAAAATTTTGTTTAATAAATTTCCGCAGCAACGCGCAGGATATCACCTAGTTTTATTAAGTTCGTTTTGTCCAAGGCGATACGACAGCATTCTCTGTGTGTCTGGAATCTGGATGAAGACTGTCCTAAATCCAACGAAGAGGCATTTACGGAGTTGTTAAAATATCGGAGAGCTTCTCCAAGAGCCAAGGTCTTCGTCAGCCGCGGTTACGATTAGCTCCAGTAAAAGAGTATTGTTAGGCTCCATGTCAAAATCTTGGGAAGTTTGGCATGAAATGAAACGAATGTATACCTATTTAAACTGTTATAAACTCTGTGCCTATGTATTGTTTTGGATTTATTTGTACTTAAATGAATTTCGTTCTTAAATTACCCTTCTCTTTCTCTCTTCTTGAGAGGATGGAACATTTTTTCTTATTTATTCTCCAAAAATCCACCAAAATCTCAACATTTTTAAAAAAATTTGGAATATTTTTCAAAATTTTGGAACATTTTTAAAAAAAATATTGAATCAGATAATAAAAAATGTTGGATTTTGAACTTGTATGAATTTCAAACATTGGAAATTTCGATGTCTTCCCACCTTCCGGGAGATGTACAGGATTTCCAGAGGATGTTGCCCTTGTTTTGGACAGGGATACCGCGCGACCGGTCGCTCGATTGCGGACCCCGCGACCCCCGCCCCCTTCCTCTTCGGCTTCATCTTCTCCCCCGTCGACAGCCTCCGCCGCCGCCCGCCACCACGCTAACCCGTCGGCGCCGTCTCCTCCAGCCCGTCCTCCGTCCCCGCCGCCGGACTCGCCGCCGAGCCGCCGGAAGGCGAAGGCGGCGGCGGCGGCAGTGCCGGATGCGCTTGCCTCTCTCCCCCTCGAGCTCCTCGACAACATCTTATCCCGCCTCCACATCTACGACGTGGTCCGCACATCGGTGCTCTCCCGGGCGTGGCGGCGCCGGTGGGAGTCGCTCCCAACGGTGGACCTCTCCCACAGCCCCAGCATCTGCGCCTCCGACATCGACGCGCTGCTCCTCCGCCGCGGCCCCGCGCCAATCCGGGCGTTCCGCCTCCCCGCGAGGGACCCCACGTGGGTGATCTGGAGCTACTTCCATGACTGGCTCATCTGCCTCTCCCGCCGCGGCGTCCGGGACCTGACCCTCAGCCTCCCGTCCCGCGTCGGGATCTTCCAGCTCCACTCCTGCCTCTTCTCGTGCCTCGATCTCACCCGCCTCAGCCTCACCAGGTGCCGCATCCCGCCGGCACCCGCGGGGCTCGTCGGGTTCCCGAACCTCAGGACGCTGCGCCTCGAGGGGGTCTTCCTCTGCGCCCGGGAACACGCGGGGAGGGAGTTCGCGGCCTTGATAGCCGCTTCGCCGGTGCTTGAGGATGTGGAGATCGTCTGCCTGAAGCTCGCCAGGGACGGCCCCGACGATGAGTGGGTGATTCGGGCGCCCAATCTCCGGAAGCTTTCGGTGGTCGGCCCTTTTGAACATGGCGGCATAACAGAGCGCCTCCCGCTGCTTGAGGAAGCGATTTTCTTCGGCCCGAACTACGCAAAGTTCTTGACTGGGATGGCGGGAATCACCAAGCTTGACTTCAGCTTCACTTCCATTCGGGTATGATTCCACGCTTCGTTCCTGAATTATATTTTCATCTGTTTTCCTTTTCTAGATCCCATTTCCTTGGGATCCAAATCATTGACGACTGATCCATGGAAAGGGGTTGCAGTTGGCATCTAGTATATGTACGAAAGAGGATTTGGTGAACATTGTGATATTGAATCAGTCATGCCTGCTGTCTTTGTGATCTATATATAATGTTAACCAACTCTTAATATTCCAAAAGTTCTCTATTTATCTTATCATTAGGGTTGGTAATCATCAATGGAATATGTCTTGCCAGACCATATCTCATATGGTGTCTTCTCCACGGACTTATACGGTACCCTATTTAGTGTGAAAGCTGCTGTTTCTAGAGCGTACCCCCAAAATAATAACGGTAGGTCTGACTGGCTCATCATTGATCGCACCATGTCTAACAAGGTTCGATTACGTCGCTCGGACACACCAAGAAAATAGAATTCCCACTATCACGCTCATAAATATTTCTTTTTGTCAAAATGAGATCATAATTTTGTCATTAATGAGGGAGTACTTTGCATATTTGGTTAGAGGGTAGGGCCACTCACACAATAAATTCAGCAGCACATCAGCACTCAGGCACAACTCCCATCCAGCGTCTCTAGACCTCTTTCGACCAAACACCGGATTCGCCAGCTGCAGCCTCGCCTTATCTTCTCCCATTCCTAGGAGATCTCCATCAGCAGCACTCCGGCGTTGTGCTGCCCGTCGGCTGGTACGTGTACCCTCACTCCTCCAGATCCATCCTGTCCGCTCTCCTCCTGGTTAAAAGTCCGTGGTTAGGGTTTGCGATCTGAAATGCCATCTGACCTCGGGCAAGATCTGCAGGGTGGTCATGCTCCTCCGTGAAGGAATTGCAACAATTTGTACTTTGATAGCGTGGAGGATGTCCTTCTGTTGTGGGAAATCATGCTCGCGCGCTTGCCACCGGTTAGGTATTTTTGAGGTAGCAAACACCCCGTTGCGAATTAGGGTAGAGAAAGAGGTGCCCTGCTTCGAGGTCGCGTCGTGATGGGAGTTTCAACGACTTTTAGAGTCAAATGCTTTAATTGGTCACAGCAAGAACCTTGTTAAATTGTGTGCTATAAAAGGCATGTGCAGGGAATAATGTAATTGTAAAATCAATTAGTGTTTTCCATTTGCATTTGTTTGTTGTCCATTGCCTTCACATAATCACATCACATGATATCTGATCTGATTTCCATATTTGTTATAATAGCATTAAAATAATGCTATTGCAAGATCCTATAACTGGTAAGATTGTGGTACATATTTGCTTTACTAAATGTGTTTAATCTGAAAACATCGAACGTGTTATTCAGTGTATAGTTACAAAAGCATTTGAATGCTAAATGTTTCTTTCTGTATACTTTGGAATGTTCGGCAACACTTAGCAATAACTAAATGTTCACAGCATTTGCGATAAAGATGTATCGTAGGTGTTAATACCATATATGTACATTGGTTATTGATATAACATAGATGTAGGCTCAAACTAGTATGGGCTTTAGTTACACTTCTCATATATTATTACGAGGCAGAGGAACTGTACTTGTCTTGTACTAGGAGCTAGTATCAAATATAGAAGGAAACCTAGATGTTTCTTTCCAAGTTATATTGGTTTGTAAGAAATGTATGAATAGTTCCTCCATCAAAAGATGCTTAGCCAAAGAGGTGAACTGGGGAAGTGGGAGGGCTTTTATTATTTGCATTTGATTCCTATGGTTTTCTGTGCCTTGAGCAATTGGAAACAATGGCAACATTTGGATGTGAGGAAAGATCATGTGACATGAAATGTTTCTCCGGAATAGAGGTTTGTGTGGGCATGCAACTGCAAAGGAGGCAGTTTAAAATGATCCATCAGTTTGTAGGTTTTGGTATTGTTGGGTTCAATGGTGCTGAGAGGCTGATGGGGTGGGTCGCAGGGATTATTAAAGTGATGGTGTTTTGTGTGCTCTTTTGGCTATGGTTTTACTCTTATTTTGCTATTTATCTTCATATTTTGTTTTTTTGCTGGACCTACTTGGTACCATGTCACATAGGCTAGTTCCTCCAAGTCAGCAATCTTCTGCAGCAAATCAGTCCAACTGGATAGTTTTAGGTGTTTAGCGAAAAAGTTAGGAAAGCTTTTAAATCCAAGTTCCTTATTTCTAATTTCTGGAATATATTGCACAGGATCAGGGTATATGGACAGCATATTCTGTATCAATGTATGACTAAAAACTCATCCTATGATAAATTCTGTTCCAAGATTACAATATGATACTGAATTGACTGTTCAAAATATTAGTGCATAGTGAATAACTTTCACTTTCCTTAGCAGTATGGCATATGAGTTGCTGAGGTAATCTATTATGCAGTAAGTCTTGCTTTAGGTTGAGTAGTATATGTTCTTTAGTGATATCCATTCTACTTTTTTCTCTGAGTTTTTTTGGTACTTTCCTTTCCCTCAGTGAATGCAGAGGCTTCATCACCGCATGCACAGAAGATGATGAGGTATCACCAGATAAAGCACGCCCTCGAAGACGGCAGCGGCATAAGTCTGAGTCCGTGGCACAAGTGGAGCAGCTTCGGGAGGAGCTACAAAATCTGGAAAATGAGAGGGAACAGGTTGTCAAGGACAGAGAACAGTTGCTTGAGGAGAGGTCGGTGTTAAATAAAGAGTTGGATAAGTATAGCAATTATTTCAAGTCTGCCATTCAGGTACCCTAGTTAGACTAGCTTAAGCATTCTGTGTTTCATGCCATAAAATGAAAATTTCTTACTGTATGATGGAATGCAGTTGCTGCGCGAGGCATCCCGACATGCAGCCGCTCGTGCATCATCATCTGACCATCCGGTAAGTAATGCTTGTGGTATTCTCACGACAATTTGTTGACAGAGTTTTGCAAGACTTGTATGATGATTAAAACCCACCTCTTATAACAAATGGCGGTGCCTTACTTTTGCATGCTTACCATGTGTGATTTTTGCTTATGAAGGGCACTTCCAAACAAGGAGGCACTCCAGCGGATACAGCCATTGATGATTCTTGTGCGGATCCTCCAGAAAACCATGCTGGCTGTGACCCTGGCAATGCTCATGTGGATTCTCCAGATGATGTCATCAACTGTGCTGCTGATGCAAACCCAAAATCTCCTGAAGACCATAACTAACAAGGAGATTCATGGTTCTAGTGTCAGCTTCACCCCCGCCCTATCTGCTGTAAACCTGTAACTATCCAGTTTAGTTCTGTGGATTGGATAGCTGAACAGTGTAGGCTCTGCTTCTACGGGGAAGTGTATCTTCAATTCACCTCTTGTTAATGAAAATATTGGACGCAAACGTGAAATCTGAAAAATCATCTGGCATGAGTATTCTAATCAGTCAACACAAAATGTATACATTTTCTGGGCCTGGCCCAAGCTCGAGTGGCCCAGCTACGAATTGCGCAGCCTACTAGCCCTGAAACATCGGAAAACCTAAATTTTTTTATTAAAAGAAATCCTTTTTTTTTTGGTTTTTGCTGAAGCCTCACGCCCTCACTTTGGGTTTCGGAAGCGCGCCGAAGTTGGGGGCGAAAATGGCGGACTCGCCGCCGCGCCGGAAGCCGCGGCTGGAGGCGGGGGCGGAGAGTGAGGCGGCGGCGGTGGTGGAGCCGGACCTTCTCTCGCCGCTCCCCCTCGAGGTTCTCGACAAGATCCTCTCCCGTCTCCACATCTACGACATCGTCCGCACCTCGGTGCTCTCCCGCGCGTGGCGGCGCCGGTGGGAGACGCTGCCCACCGTCAACCTCTTCGGCAAGCCCCCCATCCCCGCTGACGAGGTCGATTCGCTCCTCCGCCCCACCGCGCCTTCCGGCTCGTCGGGTACAGGTCCTGGTACGTCGACGCCGTCCACGACTGGCTCCTCTACCTCTCCCGCAACGGCGTCGAGACCCTCCTCCTCTGGTTTCCGCCGGTCGGTTTCCAGCTCCACTCGAGCCTCTTCTCCTGCCGCGAGCTCACCTCCCTCAACCTCACCTCATGCCGCCTCCCACACGCACCGGCGGGGTTCGCTGGATTTCCGAGCCTGAAGACGCTACATTTCGATAAGGTCACCATACCGGAGAATGGGGGCAAGCAATTGGCAGCCCTCATCGCCAGGTCGCCGTTGATTGAGGGAGTGAAGCTCTTAGGAGTAGAGCTCGTTGGGGACGACCCCGAAGCCGAAGACGATTGGGTGATTCAAGCACCCAATCTTCGAAATTTGACAATAGCTGGTCACTTACCTTACGTGGCTGTGTGGAAGACCTCCCACGGCTGCAGAAAGGGGTTCTAGTTGGCTGCAATTACGCCAAGTTCTTGATGGGGATGGCACAGATTACAGAGCTTGAGTTTGCATGCGGTGCTGATTGGGTAAATACCCCACCAGTCCCAATTCATTCCTTCCTTACATTCCCTTTTGCTTACTTTTATCTTGTGTTTACTGATCATCTTTGGTCCATATGATTTGAGGATGGCTTCAAGGAAAGGGACTACAGTAGATAGTTGATAGCTATAATAGCATTAAAATAGCTAAAAGACATTGTGCTAGGTCATTTGCTTGAAATACACCACAAATTCGTGTTTTCTTCTAGACATGCTTTTATTTTGTGTGGACTTTCTTCTCTTGTCTAAATCATTAGCATAAAACTTGATTTCATATGTTGGTGCATAGTTACATCTAGGTTCCCACCAGCAAATGAACACGGCTTTATTGTGTTTCGGGTTGACACGAATTAACATTGTCTTTGAGTATGTTAATCAAGTGTCATCTCCTCGCCAATTTTATTCATAGGAGGTTTTGACAAGCCGTTCAAATATGCATTAATTGATTTTTCTTAATCTTGGCGATTCTAATTGGCTTCTAAACATCATTTAAGAATCTCCGTTGTACTTGTAACTAGTACTATGATCATAGAAGTATGGTTTATACCAATTTCAAATACTATACATCTCTACTACTAAAGCATTGAGGCACAAGTGTCTCACAATGATTTTTTTTTACCCTAAAGGAATAATAGAATTCTTTGTTAACTGATTAAGAGCACTTTTTCACAACTTAATTTATCTTGCCATTCCCCTAATTAGTTACACTGGCAGTAATTAGCAAAGGGAATAAGAAAATTAAATGTTAATTGATGGTTATGTGATTCATTTCTAACTGTGTGTCTTCTTGATTTCAGTTTACTGAAGTTGATGTGCTGGATCGGCTACCTTTCCTGTTTGAGAACCTGAGGAGCTTATTCATTTCCGTGGATTTTACTCAGATGTCTGCAATTTTACCTTTTTTCTGCCTACTAAGAAGTGCCCCTGTTCTTGAAGAACTCACTGTTTGTGTAATGCTTAATTACTGCTTGCAGGTTCTTTCATCCACTACTTAGTCCATGATGTTGCTGATCTTTTTTTTTCGTTTTTGTATAGGGATGGAGTGATGGTTCACAGCTAGTGAATGCAGATGACAATTTTTTGAATGCCCAGTGGGTTGATGGTATGTTTGCCAAACTTCACGTTGTGCGAATGAAGAACATTCTATGCTTCTCTAATGAAATGCACTTTGTGGAGTTCATTCTATCCAAGGCAAGAGTTTTACAAGTGCTATCTGTTAGGCTTGGTCCTGTTGCCCTAAGTAGTAATGAGGAGGCGGTTATTACTATAAAACAATATCCAAAAGCTTCACCCAATGCTCAAGTCATCCTTTTGGGTAGCGAATCTACAAATATGTAAGCACCCCTATTCTTATATTTCCTTTATTCCATATATCCGCCATCTTAAAACTGCAAACTGCACCTTGTTATCATGTCTGGTATGCTATTCTGGGTACCCAAAAAGCTACAGTTTGTTCCGTATTTGGTGTCTTAAAATATTATCTGTAAGGCCAACATGTTTGTGTGTGTGGACATCAAAGTCATACTATGTAACTTCTGTTCCAAACCTTCGGCTATCCAAACTAGGCTACGTGTTTGTAGAGAATACCTTTCTACCATATAGCAAGTAGGCGGTGCTCGCGCCTGTCAGAGGCCGAGGCGACGAAGCTGAGCTGTCGAGTGAAGGTGGCGAACCGCTGGTACCACGCTCGCGGCGCCTGCTTGAGTCCGTATAAGGACTTCTGCAGGTGGCAGACGTAGTCAGGAGTAGCGGGGTCGACGAAGCCAGGCGGCTGCTGGCAGTAGACTGTCTCGTCGAGGTGGCCGTGAAGAAAAGCGTTCTCCACGTCGAGCTAGTGGATGGGCCAGGCGCGGGAGGTGGCGATGCTGAGAACAGCCCGGATGGTCGCCGGTTTGACTACCGGCTGAACGTCTCGTCGTAGTCAATGCCGTGCTGCTGGGAGAAGCCGGCGGACGATCCAGCGCACCTTGTGCCGAGCAAGAGTACCGTCGGAGTGGTACTTATGCTTGAAGATCACTTCCTGGAGACGACGTTGGCACCAGGCTGTCGCGGGACAAGACGCCAGGTGCCATTGTCGATCAGGGCCTGGAACTCGTCGGCCATGGCCGCGCGCCAGTTCGGGTCGGCAAGCCCGCTGCGGTAGTTCGACGGAATCGGCGAGGGCACGATGGCGGCCAGCCCCTTGTACTGTACGTGCGGGATGACGCCAGACTGTGTGCGAGTCACAGGTCTAGGGGGCACCGGCGGCGCAGGTACAGGGGAGGGCGCTGGCGGCGTTGGAGGGGGCGCTGGCGCTCGAGGTCGGCGAGAGTAGACCAGTAGCGGCGGTGCTGGAGGCGCCGGAGGGAGTCCGGGCGCACGGGCAGGCCCGCCCGGAGACACATGTCCTAGCGGGGGCACTGGACCACGCCCACCCGGACCTGAGGAAGCCGGTGGTGCTGACGGGGGCACGTGACCACGCTCGTCAGTCCCAGCGCTGGTGACCGGCGGTGCAGCTGCTGTAGCGTCGGGAGCTGCATGGTTAGTAGAACAAGGCACCAATACCGCGTCATCGTCTAGTAGAAAGTCGAGGGAGGCGGTGGGTGAGGGCGGTGCCACGGCAGAGAAGGGAAGCTGGGACTCGTGAAAGACTACGTGACGAGAGATGATAATGCGGCGAGTAGCAAGATCGAGACATCGATACCCCTTATAAGAGGCGGGATAACCCAAGAACACACACGCCGTAGACCGAGCAGTGAGCTTATGCGCAGAGGTGGCCTGGAGGTTGGGTAACACAGGCAACCAAAGACGCGTAAGTGATCATAGGTCGGGGGGTACGCCGAAGAGGCGTGTGTAGGGGACCTCGGAGCGAATCGCCGAGGAGGGGCACCTGTTTTGCAGATAACAGGCGGCGGCTAGGGCCTCGGCCCAGTAGGAAGGTGGCATGGAGGCGTGAAGGAGAAGGGTGCGAATGGAATTATTTAGTGTGCGAAGAACCCGCTCAGCCTTGCCATTCTGAGCGGAGGTGTAGGGACACGACAGACGGAGCAAAATGCCGCGAGAAGCAAAGTGAGCTGCTGTGGCATTGTTGACGAATTCAGTGCCATTGTCGGCCTGAAAGCACTGAACAGGAGGCTGAACCGAGTGTGTGCATAGGCGATGAAACCCGTGTTGGTGGACGTCAGGCTTGCGGCGGAGAGGGAAAGTCTAGCAGTAATGCGTGTAGTCATCCAAAATTACTAGATAATAGGAGAAACCCGAACCCGAAATACTAGTAACTAGAGAAGTCCAAACATCACAATGTAATCACTGAAAAGGTGAAGTAGTCTGTGACACAGAAGAACTGAAAAGGTGCAGTAGTCTGTGACACAGAAGAACTGAAAGGAAGGCGAACATGTTTGCCTAACTGACATGAGTGGCAAATGCAGCGTTCTATCTTATTACAAGAAATGGAACTAATTTTATTAAGACTGGCGAGGGCTGCTGGACCGGGGTGGCCGAGGCGCTGGTGCCACAGTGAAGCGGATATGGCAAGGAGTCTGGAAGCAGAGGTGGGTGCGGCTGCCGGCAAGGTGTAGAGATCTGCATCGCTATTGCAGCGAAGAATCACGCGACCCGTCCGAGTGTCCTTGACAGAGAAGACGAAAGCGTCAAATTCAAACGAACAATTATTATCCCGAGTGAATTGTCTAACGGAAAGAAGGTTTCGGATAATGGAGGGGATGACAAGAATATTTTTAAGAGCGAAATTAGACGTGCTGGTGGAAAGAGTAGAGTGACCCCTAGACGTGACTGGTATAGAAGTGCCATTGCCTACTATTATGGAAGAAGATGGAGGGAGGCGTTGGGTCAATATACCATCATTGGACGTCATAAGAGCAGAAGCGCCGGTGTTCACCACCCATGGGGAGCCTCCTTGCAGCGACATCTGCTGCAGCGCCGCGATGAGGCCAGCCTGATCCCAAAATTGGGACTCGGCCAGGGCCTGCTGCGGCTGGGAGAAGTGCAGGGGGGCGTAGGCGGTGTGGGCCTGGGGGGCGGGGCCCAAGAGGCCGGGCGCGCGCCACCCCTGGCCTGTCTCTTATACACATCTAGGCCACCCCAGCCTGGGCCGGCCTACCCGCCCCGCGGCCCAGCCCAGGGGGACATGCACACCCAGGGACCAGCGGCGGGAGCCGGTCCCTGGAAGGGCGCGCCGCCAGCGCCGTAGAAGGAGCCGCCGCCGCCGTAGTAGGGCTTCTTGCCGCCGCCGCCGCCTTTCTTCTGCCACTTCTTCTTGCCGTCGGTCTGCGACGGCTGCTGCTGCTGGTGGCCGGCGCTGGATCCCGAAGGGGTGGAGCGGCAGCCGGAGTTGGTGCAGGCAGAGGAGGCGGCGACCAGAGCAGTGGCCGCCGTGACCTTCTCCTCGTTCGACAGACGCAGCTCCTTCAGATTGAGCTGGTTGCGCGCGTCGGCGAGGGTGAGGACCGACGAGGCGGCGATCTGGTCAGCGACGCTGGAGTAGTTCTTGTTCAGGCCTTTGAGCAGGGTGAGCACCAGATTGGGCTCTGGAACTTCGCGACGTTGGTCACGAAGGGGCTGCGAGATTCATCCGATGGCAGTAGGTGTCGATGGAGTCATCGCCTTGAGTCATCGAGTGGAACTCGTGACTCAAGTTGATGGCGCGCGGAGCCTTGTTCGCCTGGAATTGGTTGTGGATCGCCGTCCAGAGCTGATGCGCCGTCTGCTCAGAGGAGTCCATGGCGTGGTCGAGGACGGCGTCGGAGATGGAGCCGAAGAACCAACTGCGGACGCAGTAGTCCGCCTGCAGCCAGGCGGCGTCGTCGGGGCGAGGTGGGGAGCCATCAATGTACGCCAGGAGGCCAAACTTCCCGCACATGGTCTTGAAAGCAGAGGACCACTTGGAGAAGTTGGACTGCTTCATCTCAAGGGTCATGGGCACGTGTGTCTTCACGTTGATGGTGGCGTAGGGGATGGTGAAGACAGTGACGGGCCCAGAGGTGGCTGGTGGCGACTGGGCCGCCGTGGTGGAGCCGCCGGTGCCTGACATGGCCGCCGGCAGGGAGTAGATTGGATCAGAGGGGGAGGGGGCAGCGGAAAAGCGGAAGGAAGGCAACCGAATCAGGGGAGAGAACCCAGATACCATGTAGAGAATGCAATTGGGAAAAACACCACACCCAATCAGGGGGGTGACCTATATATATATATATATATATATATATAGGCAACATATCCTATGCAAACTAGCTTCGTACGCAAACTATGCAAACTCACACCACATGCGCTAGATCTCCATCCGATGGTCATATATAGAGGTGGGAAATTTTAACACGTAAACCCTCCCACCATTAACTTTCCTAACCACAATTTATCTAAAACCCCCTTCTAATCCCTCCTATGCTGTTGAGATGGAATTGGAACAGAGGCCCGCGCGTGGACGCACCGCGGCCGGCTCCGTCGTTTTCCTCCATGGCGCCGACGCCGACCGGTGGCATGCATCCTGCCCCGCCCCGGCCACCTCCACCGTGGGGACGCGGCGGCGCCTAATGCAGTGGCGGTGGTCCCCGCCGTGGGCGTCGCGCACGCCGACCGCCGGCACCACCAGCTCATGGCGGCGGATCAGGAGCACGACAACGACCGTGCGTTCCCGACGCCGGCCGTCTCCATCGACAGCTGGGCGGAGCGTGGGTACTCCGTGGTCACCGTGCAGTTCCGCGACCGCCCCAAGCTGCTGTTCGACGTCGTGTGAACGCTCCACGACATGGACCACGTCGTCTTCCACGGCACCGTCGACACCTCCGGCGACCAGGCACGCCAGGAGTTCTACATCCGGCACCCTGACGGGAGCTCCATCCGCTCCGAGGCCGAGAGGGAGAGGGTCAACTAGTGCCTCCAAGCTGCCATCGAACGGAGATCACTGGAGGTAATTAGCAAACGATCCAGTCCTAAAATCGATTCCAAAAAGCAATCTTTTTTTGGTACCGATGAATGATGATGCTGATGTGTTCGATTTTGGAATCTGTAGGGAGTGAGACTTGAGCTGTGCATGTCGTCCGGCACAGGGATGTCATGGAGCCCGCCGGTCCGGCACAGGGATCTCATGGAGCGGCATTGATTCAGCGCTGCCCGCCCCTATCTCAACAGCTTGGAAGGACCGGCGGCGCTGGCCAGGGGTGCGGCGCCACTAGCGACTAGCGAGGGGGCGTCGGAGCTGGGAAGGATGGCCGCCCGACGAGGGGGCGGCGGACCATCGGACAGGGGCGGCGGCGACTCGAGGGTCGCAGCGATACGACGCGCAGGTCGCAGAGAAAACGGCGAGCGAGAGGGTCCGTTAGGAGGGGATTAGGGGGTTAGAAAAGATGACGGTCGAAGGGTTTAAGTGCTAAAATTTTTTACTTTTTTATCCAGCCATCGGATAGAGATTCAGTGGCTCTGATTAAAGTTTGCATAGTTTGCAAACGAAACTGGTTTGCATAGGATACGTTGCCATATATATATATATATATAGCCAATATGGTTTGTGTTACAAGGAAATAATCCTAGTCAATCCTAGTACATGGTAAGCCTATCAGCTATACATGGTAAGCTACAAACAGCTATACATTTCCTAATAGTGTTGCAAATAAAGGTAGTGTGAGGCTTTTGAGGTAAATTGTGCTCGTGAGTTGCGGATAACAAAATTATCTTATAAACAACATTTGTACAACATTATTTTAATCATGCAAATCATTTTAGTATGGGCTCCAAAAAGGAACAAATATCAGGGAGGGGCAGCAATGAATGCAGTCTATGAAGGACTACACTTAAATTTAACTTTAGATTCAGATTTTAGAGGGATTAGAGGGAATTGAATCGAAAGGTTGATGTGTACAGTAGCTTTGTTCCTCCCTCCTTTCTTTTTCCTTGTTAATATATCTTTTTCAAACTTCTTTACTTTTAGTACTTGCAGCATGGTACCAATTCATACTTTAAATTTTGTGCATTAAAATTGAAAACTGATAAGTATCCTTTAGTTGTTTTCAAAATTTCATGTTCGTTTGGTTTGCCTGGGATATATGAGTTTACCCACATTTTCAAATTTGCAGTCCAGGTTACTGGGATCCATTGTTCCAAAACAATTGCTTTTTAAGAAAATCAAAGGTTTAGTTATTGCAGTTTCTTCATCCTCCCTATTTTTTTCTCTATTATGAGAGATGCTGAGCTGTTAAAATAGGTCATTCAATAGGGTGTGCATGGTCTATTTACATTCTCTTTACAATTGGTATGTGAGCATGGTCTAATATCACATTCACTCTACAATGGTATGTGTGCTTAGGGTAACTTTCTTCTCCAATAACCGGATTTATTTGTCAAATGCAGTGACCCTATCAATACATCCACTAAGAATGCTGAGGTGGGAGAGGTACAGACAACAGGCGTAGACCATGGCCCTATCAGCATACCTGCTGAGAACGCTGAGGTGGAAGAGACACCAACAGAAGATGGCAAGCGTAGCTCTATCTCTAAATCCACTGAGAATGATGAGGCAGAAGAGGCACAGACAATAGGCAGCGGGTGTGCGTCTATCAATGCGACTACTGAGAATGCTAAGGTGGATGAAACACAGACAGCGGACAGCGAGCATGGATACATCAATACGTCCGCTGAGAATGCTGAGGTTGAAGAGACACGGGCAACATGCAGTGGGCTGGTGAATGATGTATGCCCTCGGAGGCGGCGACGGCTGGATCTTGAGTCTGTAGCACTGCTGGAGCAGCTGGAGGTGCATATGCGAGAATTGCAGAAGAACATGCGGATGCATCTTGACCGCAGGAGACTGGAACTTGACAGTAGAACATGGATGCTTAATTCTGTCACTGATGATCTAAAGTTCCGATCTTACTTCAAGGTGAAACATGTTCTTGCTTAATAATTCTCCACTTCATGCCCTACAAACAAGCGACTCATATTGGTTAGTGGAAATGCAGGAGTTATCTGATTGTGCGAAAATTAGTCTTCCACCATTTCCTGAGCCTTCATCCGCTCTATCATCGATTCTTGTAAGTAATGCTTCCCTGATTGTACAAGCAAAAACTATGTCACATGCCTGTCCTGTATAACTTCTTTTGATGAAGGTCACGTCCAGAACTGGAGATTCTCCTGTCAATCTTGGTGGCAATGGTGCTGCAAGTGTTCATGCGGATTCTTCAGAAAACCATGGTGTAAATGGCGCTTCCAGTGCTCATAGGGATTCTTGAGATGATCATGTTGCTAATGGTGCTAGCATCCCCGATTCTTCAGGGTAGCATGCCATGTCTGACGATTGGTTTCATGATTCAACAACGTACGATTTGCTTCTGTCGTGAACTATGATTGACAAGGCATTCCACGTTTGGTCTCAGAATTTGACATCCAGTATTGTTTGCTATCGTTAGTAAGATACGTATGAATTGTGATGGTATAGGTGATAACTCTGTTTCCTTTTCACTGTCCACATGGTGAGGATGAATGACCTTGCCACATTGCTATAAACGGCTGGAACCTGACGTTTGACACAGTTATAGGTGAGACGTCAAGCTGACAAGCAGCAAAAGGGCAATTCTGGACAGTGACTAGTGCACATTCTCAAGGAATGATTGTTGGAATACCTATGCACACACATGTATAAGTAAATTCTTATCCCGGAAGGATTCCCCACGCGTGTCCTCCGCGCCCCTTCTCCCTCCTCTCTCCCATCCGTCCCCGCCGCCTCCTCCCACCGGCGCTGCCCCACTACTACAGAAAGCGACACTACAAACGGCTTCATGACAAACGGTTTTGGAAAACAGCGGTTTTGAAAAACAGTTTGTGATGAGGGGCGTCACAAATGGTTTTGTTCGTACAACGAACCGTTTGTGATGGCATCACAAAGGGTTCGTATTATGAACCGTCTGTGATGGGGTCATCACAAAAAAGTTCATAATACGAACTCTTTGTGATGCCCCTCATCACAAACGGTTTTTAAACCCTTTGTGATGATGTGTATGGTACACGTTAAAACCATATTTTGAAGTAGTAAATCAATTCAAATCGAAAAGTGTTGAACTACATAGTTGTATGCCTTATTAATATGTAGGACTTTATTTGGTCATTTCTTCATTTAACAAATTCATATGAATATTGTTCATAAAATCCATCTATCTATCTCATAGAGTTTCCTAAAACTATAATAGAGACCTATAAGATTTGTGAACAATGTTACTCTCACTACATCGAATGAAAAAATGGTCAACATGAAATTTGTAGATGTTAAGAAGTCATACAACTTTGTAATTTATACCTTTTTAATTTGAATTTATTTTACTAATGAAAAGTAAGTTTGTACTCAAAATTTGAAATTTGAGTTTTTTCAAACGACCTCGGATGAAAAAACGGTCAACATAGAAGTTGTAGATCTCAACGAGTCATGAAACTTTGTAGTTAACAACTTTATCATTTGAAGTCATTTAGTTGCTAGATCTAAGTTTGAATGTTCTCAAATTTGAAATTCAAATTTTGTAAATGGTCTCGGATGAAAAAACGGTCAACATGAAAGTTGTAGATTTCAAAAAGTTAGGAAACTTTGTAGTTCAACACCTTTTGATTTAAAGTCGTTTAGGGCCTCAAACAAGCAATTTAAACTCGGTTTGGTATAATATGATAGGAATCGAAACGGAATCTGGTCACAGATGATGGAGTGGTAAGGAGGCTACACGCGAGGCGGAGGTCACGAGTTCGAATCCGGCCGGCTGTATAGTGCACGATTTATGCGCGAAAAAATAGCGCGACTTGCCAAATGGAAATAAATTCCTTTCTCTATTGTTTTCATATTTTTTAGGGTTTGTTTCACAAACGGTCCCAAAAATCGTTTGTGATGTTCTTTAGAAACTGTTTGTGATGACGATTTCTGGACTAGTGCCCCTCCCCTCCGCACCGCCCACGCCTGCTCCCCTCCTCTCCGTGGCCTCAGTCTACGCCGCCGCCCCCTTTACCTCCCCCACCGGCGGCCCTTCTCCTCCGGCTGGGCGTGCCGCTCTCCGCGGCAGCGGTGGCTCCCTGCGCCAGCTCCGCGGCGGTGGGCAGCCAAGTGCGGCGACGGCCCACGGCTGCCAAGTGCAGTGACGACGGCAGGCGGGCAACATCGATGGAGGAGCGTATGGGTGAGCGTGTAACCTGGACTTTTTTCAAAAAAAGAATTAACACCATACAAACTTTTTGTAGTCCAATGGTTGTGCATATGAATAATATTCTAAAACCAGCTTCTTATGTTGTGACACTTGTGCATTAAGTAGCGATGACAATTCACTGTAGTCTTGTTAAAGCAAAATAAGTAAAAAGAAATGTTTTGCTAGGGACACTTAGAGGCGCAACTCATAATAGTAATTAAAATGCATATTTTTCTCCCATCAAAACATATTTAATGCGCGAAGTGTACACATACAATTGTCCAGCATGCTTCAAGTAATCCAAATTTTCATTGAAGAGTGTGAGAGACAGCATGGTATTCTTCACTAATAATTTAGACATGAGAGACTTTTATTTAGAAATCCATGTAAAAATAATACCCCTTCGCCGCTCTCCCCTCCCAAACCCCCCTCGCCCCCACCCAGATCCTAGCTAGCTAGGGTTGCCCCATCTTCTCCCGCCCATCTTCCCAGCCGCCGACCATGTTGGAGCTGCAGCTGGTGAAGGGGAGCCTCTTCGAGAATGTCCTGGAGGCGATCCTCGACCTGGTCAATGTGGCCAACATCGACTTCTCCAGCACGGGCATCTCGCTTCAGGCCGTGGACACCCAAGACGCCGCGATCCTCTCGCTCTTCCTCCCCTCCGAGCACTTCCAGCTCTACCGCTGCGACGAAGACCGCTCCATGGGCATCGCAATCGCTGACATGCTCATGGCCCTCCGCTGCGCCCGCAACGACGACATCATCACCATCAAGGCCGACAACGAAAGCTCCTACTTCAACTACATTATCTTAACATTCGAGTCGCCCAGTAAGACGTCTTCTGAGCTAGCTGCTCTTCGGCCCTGACCCTGTGCTGACTCTGTGTGTTCGTGGAAATGAACAGAGAAGAATAGCACTATGACCTACAGGTTGCAGCTTGTGGATGCCAAAAGCCATCGCTTCAAACTCCCGGCTTGGCAGAATTTGGATTCCAAGTACCCCTCTGCGGAGTTTATGTGTATCTGCAAGAACCTCAGCAACATCGGCGGCGATGGTATATAAATTTTACCTGGTGATTTATGAGGCTAACTGTTACTGTTGCGCATGGGCATAGAGGATTCTAGTTCTGTACCTTGAACCATTTCCATCTCCTGCTGCAGTTGCCATCTCGGTGACCGAGGAGGAGGGCGTCTCGTTCTTTGCATCGGGAAAAACTGGGTGCGGCGTAGACATTGTCTACAGGCAAAACAAAACAGTAATGTGACTGTAACATAAAATGCAGTGAACAATCGTATCAGTGATGCGTTTTAGATTCTTAGCAAGCCTGCATTCTTGGTTCCTCACCTAGCACTACCAGAGATAGGATGTTTGCCGTGCGCATTTTTCCCATGCGCAGGACAAAGGCTGCACGACATCTCACTGCACAGCAAACAAGGTTTTGCCGTGCGCTTTATATCGCGCGCACGGTAAGCGTTTAGCCTGGCGCATGGCAAAATAAAGTGACAGATGACAGGGGGTGACGGCGGGAGCTTTGACGGCAAGCACTGACGGCGGGGCGTAGGCGTTTGCCGTGCGCCACAACTATAGGTTACCTTTTAGCCTGTCTGGTAGATAGGCACCAGATTAACCCAACATGCATACATAGCTACATACTGCCTTAGAATTTCATTATCTCACTATATTGTGTTGAGTTGCTAATTATTCACTTTGTTTGCTAATGCTGCTCTTCTGTGTTTGGAGTATTAGTTTAGTCTGCATAACTGGATATGTTAATTTGTCTATAGCAGAAGCTACATATTTCTTAAAGCGGATCATGGCTCTTTATTTGGTTGATTACATTGGTATTGGTAAATGGGGTTGAATTAGAAGTTTGTTTTTTAGTTATTGCTTCTTTCCTCCTCAACTGTAAAATCATGGTGAGGTGGTTAACTACTCTGCAGTGCAAATTAACATCTGTTTATTCTATAAATTTCAATTGTTTCTATCATATGGAGTGACATTTTTTAGATAATGGATAAAATATTACCCGGCCTTGACCAAAATGGCTACGGCCAAACAAACTACGAAAATTACATCCCATCATGGGGCTTAGTAGTCCTACGCGACCACCAAAATCGCTACAACACGTTTACAGACCTTACAAAGAACTGAAAACTCTGGACACCAACCACCATTGATGCTTCTTCGAAGGCAACGGCACGAAGACTTGGTGCAAATACTGCTAACCAACATCCGAACCGTTACGCCATCCAATGCCTCCTCCGCCCTGCGCTGAATACCGAACAAAGTGTCCACACGAGAGAACTGTCCGGCCTTGGTGACCAAGAACTTCGACGACGCGCGTGCACTGCCATCGCCGGCCTGAAAAAACCAGGCTAGGTTTTCACCTAGGTATTGATCATCCACAGGCGCAACAGGGGACGGTCTGACCAACGACTTCAGCAGCGCCTTCAACAAGGTGTGTGTCACAGACACATCACAGCCACCGGTCCAGCACAACATGCCAGACAAGGATTTCTCCCAGATCACCGCCATCACCGTCACCACAGTCGCCCTCACCTGAAGGACACCAGCATCTTCGCACAGCCACAGGACGCCGCCACCGCAAGAAAAGACGCACTCCGGCCACCGCCACCCGGAGCAAGGTTCCGCCGGCAAAGGGACGGCACCAACCCGTGAGGAAGGCGGCTGTACGACAGCTAGCAAAATCCGCCCAGATTGCCCTTGTGAGGGCGATGCGGAGCAATTAGGCGTTGGATCTGAGGGACCAAACGCAGACCTAGGGAGAGCCCCCAGATCTGGCCCCGAGGAACATGACGCCGTATGCCCCGGTCAACCAACGCCACGCCGACCGCGGCACACCCGAGCCCGCGAGTGCCTTCGGCCGCGCCGACCAACCCGGCCGCGCCTCGGCCGAGTGCAACGCCGGCCGCACACTCGCAAGACCCGCGCAAGCCACCGGGCAGCAGCCGCCGCCGACAGCCGCATCGCCGCGCCGCCACGACGACACCCGCGCCCGCTCCGGCCCGCACCGCGCCGCCGCCGTCACCATCCACTCGGCGCCGCCCCTCCACCCACAAGTGCGCGCCCCGTCGCGCGGCCACCGGATCCGGCCGGGCGTCGCCGGATCCGTGGCCTCCCGTCCCCGCCGCCGCGTAGCGGCGCCGCGCCGGCGAGCAACCTCCATGGATCTAGGCGGCCGCGCCCGCGCCGAATCACCGGAGGAGGAGGGAAAGGCCACGCCGCCACCCGCGAGATGGAGTGACATATATAGTATCTTGTGCCGTTCAACTACTATTTTAAGAAAAATACTGAAGCACAATGAATCTTGTCTATGCGTATCTGCACTAGTTAATGGGTCATATCTGTATCAATGCAGCCAGAAGAAGCTACTGCTGTCCATATAGATATGCGAGGACCAGTTTATTACTTAACCTTGGACCTAAGGTACATGAACTCCTTCGCCAAGCCGTCTACCCTGTTTGATCAAGTGACGATCTGTCTCTCAGCCACGCAACCCGTGATGGTGGAGTACAAAATCAAAGAGAAGGGCTACATCAGATATTTCCTGGCACCAAAGGTCAAAATGGAGATCGAAGAGGAAGAGGAAGGGAAAATAGAGAACGAAGAGGAGGCGAAAATAGAGACCGAAGAGACAGCAGGGAGCAAAACAAGGAAGGGAAAGGAAATAAAGAGTTCGAAGAGGAAGCGATCAGAAAAAGGAAAAAAAGATAAAAAATAGTGAAAAGGAAGATGAGATGTGGGGCTGATGATTAGGGCAAGTACAACCATGTAGACGGTAGCTGTCTTTTTGAGCGAGACGACGACCAGGCCTCGGCGACGCGAAGGGGGGTTCTGCAAAAAAGATTAGCCCGGGTGGACATCAAGTTCTTGTGTTCAATTAGCCCGGGTGTTCAATTAGCATGGAAGTATGTGTAGTAAGTGTAACGGAACCAAGAAAAAGAAAGAAAGGAAACAAAAACCGTTCGTGGGCCCTATGTGTCGGTCTCTCTCCCCGGCCTCGTCAACAACCCCGCGATGATTGGGCACTGCAGCGGCTTCGGCCATGTCGCGGCCGGCGCCCCGGCATCTCACCTCGGCCACACGCCTCACTCGCTTCCCATCTTTTAAATGCGTCGGCACACTCTCGAAACTCTAGCCGCCTCCACTTCTCCTCCATTAGCGCCGCCGCCGTCGTTCCTCTCTTTCCGGTGAGTCTCCGCCGCGGTCCTTCACGTTGTCGCGTGTTCCCGCACCCTATCCATCTAACCATCTTCGTCGGCTTTCACCCCTTCCTCTCCTCTGCTATGTAGGGCCGCCGTCGCACACCGGAGTCGGCCGCTGTCGCCGCTGATGAGCCGTCACCGCCGTCACCTGTACTCGCCGTCAACCGCCGCTGGCAAGCTCGCTGCCCCGGGACCACAGCGCACGCCTCTCCCCGCTGCGGCTTCGGCCCCTCCATGGCCGGCGCCACTCCGCCGTCTCCACCCGTCGCGCCACCGGCGCCGCGTGAGTGCGCCCCTCCGAGATATGCAAAAGTTTGTATTAAAAAATACAACATTAAAGATTTAATCCTTCTCATAATTCGTGGTGCATGGAGCTTACATATTGAACCTATTTTATGCCATGGTTTAGATGTGATGAGTGCCTATATAACAAAGCTACCCTGCAATACATAATTCGTGGTGCATGGAACTTACATGGATCTATATCCAGTCAGTTAAATTTTACGCCATAATTTAGATGTAGCAAGTGCCTAATTAACAAGCCTACTGCAACACATAATCCGTGCATATAAAATTACATGGTGTGATAAATCTCATGATAATGGGACGAAAATCAAGTGTACTAGGTGGTTCTCCACGCGTTGCTGCAGGATTTGAGAGAGTTTTTGATAAACTATGAACCACATGCATGCAAATAATAAATAAATAAATCATATAGGGACATGTATTTCTTGCAAAGAGAAAATTGAAATGATATCTCTTGGCAAGAGCAAGAAGTTCTTCATGTGAGAGAAAATATTTAAAAGTTACAGTATGTATGACGTCAAAAGTTCATCCTAGCAAAAACTAAAAGTAATGCCAAACAAAGATTGTACAAGAGCAAAGGAATCTAAAGACTCCAAGACCCTTGGTTTCTATCTAGCCGCGCGCTGTCTCCTCGTTGGCTTCCATCAAGATTGTACAAGAGCAAAGGAGAGGCTTTGACGCCTTTTATAGTTGCAGACTTGCAGCAGGGAAGTAGAGAGGTCAAGCTAAGGTGAAAAGTCATCGGTTATGCAATTTTCAAATTGATGGTAATTGATGGTAATTGAAAGGCCATGTATGTGTCTTTTTATTGGCTGGGTGGAGGATGAAGAGGATGATACTCCCTCCGTTCTGAAAAAACTGACGTTTAGGACAAGATTTGGGTCAAACATTCGGAATATAAATCATCAATAACTTTTAAATTGTTGAGTTTACAAATGTGAAAACTATATGAATAGATTTGTCTTGAAAAATACTTTCATATTTTATAAAAGTATACATATATCACTCTTTCATAAATATTTTTATAATAACAAGAGGTTAAAGTTGTGTTTTGGAGACCATGTCGTTGTTCTAAACGTCAGTTTTTTCAGAATGGAGGGAGTACATGAACGGATGGATTTCAGAGGACATTGATGATCCGACGGTAATAGAAATAGAAGTGATGTGGCTTGATGTGGTCGCAGAGAAATAGGAATAAGTGATCCTTTGTGGGGGTGCTTTGAGAGAGTTTTTAGATAAACTACAAACCAATATAGTTGTTTAAATTGCTCATATAAATGGTGTTTGAAGCATTAATGAGAAGCAAGTAAATAATTAAAAACCCCGAGTAAATTGTAGATGGTCAGGATGTGAAGCATTCTGTTCGATCATACAATGCAAACAAATTAAGGTGATGCGGCTGCACCATATACGAAAAAATTAGCAATCAATGCATCTAAGTGATGTTCTTCTATAAATGTTAGTGGGATCAAAGATAATTAATGAGTGTTAGTGGGATGGAGGATAAGGACGAGGATAGAGAGAGCTGCTAAGATCAAATGACCGAAACAAAAGTGATGACCTGATTTCACCAGAGAAGAGAGAAATAACACTTATGATATTTTGTGAGATCGAACTATTTATATAAGTAATATAGATATAGATTGCAGTAAATAGATATGACTCAGGCAATGGTCAGAAGTCAGAACTGTGCATGTGTGTAATAACATATCATAATGTTCCATGACAAGATCTTTAAGCCATGTAAGACGACTTATTACTGTGTATTAGTGTGGCTTGTGAGTTGATGAGGCCTCAACTATAAACTACCATGCTCCAACATGCTATAATATAAATCCTTGTTCGAAAGGAGCCCTTAAAGAAAAACTAATAATATAACTCCTGTATGCTATAATATTTGTCAACTTGCCTTGCTGAACCAACCATCGTTTCAGTTAGCTGCCAAGTTTCTGTCAGCATGATAGGGCCAACACATTTGACAAAACCAAGGAAATTTTTTTTAGATAATGGATAATATATTATCCGGCCTTGACCAGAACGGCTACGGCCAAACAGAAATAAGAAAATTACATCCCATTATGAGGTCAGGTAGTCCTACACGACCACCAAAATCGCTATAACACGTTTACCAGACCTTACAAAGAACTGAAAACGCTGGACACCGACCACCATTGATGCTTCTTCGAAGGCAACAGCACGAAGACTTGGTGCAGATACTACAAACCAACCTCCAAACTGTTACGCCATCCAATACCTTCATCGCCCTGCGCTGAATACCGAACATAATGTCCACACGGTCTTGGCAACCAAGAACTTCGACGACGCGCCTGCACTGCTGCCGCCGACCTGGAGAAACCAGGCTAGGTTTTCACCCAGTTATTGATCAACCACGGGCGCAACAGGGGATGGTCTGACCAACGACTTCAGCAGCGCCTTCAACAAGGTGTGTGTCACAGACACATCGCAGCCACCGGTCCGGCACAACATAGGAAATAAACTTACTTTTCAATGTATATTACCACGCTAACTGCCCCGACCCGTTCTCTGTTTGCTTTAAGACAGTGTACACTTCTTTGACGTTTAGGATTTGGTTTGGAAGCAAAGGGGAAGCAATACCCCAAGGAATGATATATCTTGAGATACGCAGGGGAGCTTCAGTTCAGATTTCAGAGTCATCAAGTTTAATTTTTCAGAATCACTTATTCATAAAATTTAAATTGGGTAAGGTATAGTTCTATTACCCTCAATGGAAACTGATAATGAGATGTCCTTTAAGTCTTAGCCAACCGCCACCGCCGTGGAGCTGTCGTTGTACTGTACAACTTGTAGCTCCGGCCCCGGCATGCTGATCCTGGACCAACGACCTGCCGCTGCAGGTTGTCGGCAAGGTCACCGTGCTGAACGAGTCACAGGTTAGGAAGCTCTTCGGCGGGAGGGGCTAGTTGGTCATGGTTAATTCGCAGAACCAAAACTTTTCAACCGTCATAGGATGTTTGATACTATCTCTATTCCAAAATACAGATCATTTAATTTTTTTACCACAAGTTTGACCGTTCGTTTTATTTAAAAACTTTATAAAAATATAGTCAAATTTAAGATATTTTTAAAGACTTTTATTAATAATAATAATAAAGCAAGTCACCATAAAAAATGATAATATGCGCAAAATTTTAAATAAAACGAGCGGTCAAACTTAAAGTTAAAAAAGTCAAACTGCCTACATTTTGGAACGGAGGAAGTACTAATTAGAAGTATTAAATATAGATTAATTATAATTATAAAATCTATGTACACATGGAGTGTAAATCCCGAGACGAATCTAATGGTCCTAATTAGATCATAATTAGACAATATGGTGCTTCAGTAAACATGTATTAATCGTAAATTAATTAGTCACAATAGATTTGGTTCATGATTTACGCATCATTTGTATAATTAGTTAATTCTATATTTAATACTTCTAATTAGTATTAGAAGATTGAAAAAAAAAATTTGCAACTATCCGGCCATTATTAGCGATCTCCGTTATCTACCGGCGGCATGGCAGGGTTGTTGAGCATGGCATGGCACACCGGCGTGCGCTCGTGTGCACACGTGCTTGCCAATTATTGTGGGTTACTGATGATCAATAGAAAATAAATTTCGATCTCCATTGTGGGTTACTATGCAAGGTTGTTGAGCTTGAAATGGTCGTGGTTGTGGTGTGGCATGTGAGAATAAATGGCACACACGCGCGTGTGCGCGCGCGCATGTGCTGCTTAATTCTTCTAAAATTCTAACGTCACGTATCATTTGAAATATATGAGGTTGCAATTACCTGATGTCAAGCTTTACCCACTTCACGCCACTATATTAAACGTTTGTGGGGTGGACGAAATGGCATTTGTAGGGACGGATGCGTCACACACTCCAAACTTTCGTAGCTATAAATAGCTATTTATTACTTCCCCGATGTCTGCTGTTGGTCTTAAATTCACAAGAGATCTCAGAACCAACAGTATCAAAGATGAAAAATGATTTCTAGTACACTTTTCAGAATTCCAAAAGTCGCCCTCCAAAAAGGAGCGCTAGGACCTCCTTTTTATAGGGGGTTGCAAGCCTATTAAAATACACATTTGCCCTTTCACCCGGGCCTACTTCATACTAATACAAGAGTTGACCTATTCACCTGCCCCGGGGCAAAATAGTACTCATACATTATGACGTAAACAATTTGACTTTTGCTTCTTCCTGACAGGCCAGGACTTTACATTTCACCCTAACCGCGATACCTTCAGCACATAATTCCACTCCTTGCTGCATGATGCGAAGGTGCTGAATGGGCAAAGCCCTTCCCAGCCGACTTCCTCTCACCTTCGCTGATTCAAATCTTCTTCCACCTCGAGTCAAATCGTTATTTAGGCCTTGCCTCTTGAAAGACTCCACCTTCGCTGGACCTTGGAGTCTCATGTCTTGCTAGTCTCCCAAGTCGAAGGTCACCTCGGGCTCGTCTTCTCGTTTTGGATCTCGTGGTCACCTTCGATCATTATTTTGTGAACACCGTCTTGTAGAATCATCGCTCTTGCTGATGCTATGATCTTGCTAAAGGTGAGACCTTTCCAGAATTTGACCTTATCAAAGCCATGCCCTGCTTGAACAATATTGTGACCGTCCTCGGAGGTGAGACCTTTATGAACTTCGACCCCCAACATCTGCTCACCTGCTTACAGGCCTCCGCGCCAACCTACAGAAATCCTCCATTATTCCAATAGCTTGTGATGGCCTAGACCTGGAGGATGTCATGCTAACCTTCCCCGCACAGCGCGCCAGCTTCCCAGTCAAGTATCTCGGCCTACCTCTTTCGGTGCACCGCCTCAAAAGAGTGGATTTCCAGCCTCTACTAGACAAAGCGACAAGTAGGATGAAGGGCTGGTGGGGCTGCAACCTAACGCAGGCCGGACGAATCACACTTGTTAAGTCTATGCTGTCGTCCATGCCGGTTTATCTCCTAACGGCGATTAAAGCACCAAAGGAGGTCCCGGAGGAGCTAGACAAAACCAGGAAAAGATTTCTATGGGCAGGCGATCAGAGCCTAACCGGGGGAAAGTGTAAAGTGAACTGGCCAACGGTGAACAGACCAACATTCCTTGGCGGCCTGGGAGTCCTCGACTTAGATAAATTCGCAAGAGCCCTTCGGCTACGGTGGCTATGGCACGAGCAAGTTACCCCGGACAGACAGTGGGTTGGGTTGGGATCCCCATGTGACGACACCGACAGGCTACTCTACGCAGCTTGCACCACCATTCAGCTAGGAGACGGTGCCGCAACCTCCTTTTGGCACTCCGCCTGGGCGTAGGGCAGGCGCCCTAGGGACATGGCACCGGACATCTTTTCCATCTCTACCAAGAAGAGCCGCTCAGTACGAGAGGCCATGCAGGATAATGCCTGGGTCCGAGACATTAATCTTCTTGCCGACCTCACGGTTCAACATCTGCAACAATAGCGATCTGTGGCACATTACCCAATCGGTGACCCTTATGGACTATCGGGAAGACATAACCACATGGAAGTTTAGTGTGCAAGGAGTGTACACAATAGCCTCGGCATATAAGGCACAATACCTAGGGGCCACCGGGGATGACTTTTGAAGTTTGGTTTGGAAAGCGTGGGCGCCGCCGAAATGTAAAATCTTTGCATGGCTGATCGTACGCAACCGAGTTTGGACTGCTGACAGATTAGAGGCAAGTAGATGGCCCAGCAACAGAGTATGCACCCTCTGTCGCAGATTGTTGGAAACGGCCTTCCACCTGCTATCAGGCTGCCGATACACCAAACGCATCTGGGCGTCCATTGCGGAGTGGATAGCGTACACATAGATTGCGCCCGCGTCATGGCCGGATGCGGGCTCCGTGAGAGAATGGTGGAAAACTATGGAGAGCACCGAGGGGGTACCAAGGAAAGGGCTGCGCTCCATGTTGTTGGTGGTGGCCTGGGAGATATGGCGGAAGCAAAACGCGCGCATTTTCGAGCACAAGGAGAGGTCAGCCACAAGCCTCCTGGCCGAGCGGAACGCGCACATTTTCGAGCGCAAGGAGAGGTCAGCCACAAGCCTCCTGGCCAAGATCAAAGAGGAGGCGAGAACGTGGGGGTTAGCGGGGGCATCCCACCTTGGGGGGTTGATTAGAGTCGCTTAGCCTCTTGAGCTGTGTATATATTTCTACAGTTACTGACACCTGCTGCGATCCGCTGGATCGTGGCTTGTAAACTTACCCTTTATCAATAGAAATGGCGCAAATCTTGTGGCCGTTCGTTCAAAAAAAAATATAAATAGCTATTTACAAGAGCAGGTAGAGGACCCGCCCTGCAAAACCATTTATAGGCGATAACCTACTCCGAAAACACCATTTGAAGGCGCGGATGATGGGATGGCTGACACCTGCAAATGGCATTTACTGGAGCGAGTCACCTCGTCACCCGCCGCTGCCAATCCTGGCCGCTTTGTGCCATCAGCCTGGCAGGCCTCCCGTCGCCAGTGGCTAGTGCCCCACGACTGCCGACTGCTGACCATCTTGCGCCGCTGGCCCGCGTCCGCGATGGGGATGCCACACCAACAGCTGCCACGGCCTGCGTGCACCCAGCACGCTCCGCCAATGGTGTCTCTGTTGGCACTTCTTACGATCCAATATCAGAATTGAGAATCCTGGTACTGGGGTAAGGAGTGTTTCAGTGGTTTTCCTTATGGCTAGTAAAATATGTGAATATTCTGCAAGCGCACAGAATCACCGCTGTAGCACTTCACCTGGGAGTATCCCGAGGTATCGTAATTTATATTTCCGCAGGGAAGCTTTGGCAAGAATACTAGTGAACGGATATTCGAGACTATCAGAGAAGGATACACGACTAGACAAGACAGGGGATAACAGTATTGGATAGGAGTGGATACACCGGACACACAGCTCAAGGGAGACTCAGGTAAGGGAGAGAAGAGATAGATAGCTGGGAGGACAACAAGAAGAGATAGAGGATTCCTGGATACTTTATCTACCTATGTCACTCTAGCGCCGCCCAGATCCTCACCTCCTTCTGCTGTCTCTACAGGTTCCTCACCTCCTGCTGCTGTCTCTGCAGGTCCACGTAGTAGTGCCGGAGAGGAGGCCCCTTCATCCCTTCCAGCAAGCAATCCTTCGGGGGCGACGACCGACGAGGTAAGCACTGCCCATTCTCTATCCCTCAGTAAGTTTGGTGTTAAATCTGGCACAAGTTAGCACTTGCGATTGAATGAATGATTATCTGGGAAGGGGATTTCTGAGTTGGGCATAGAAAATTTCGAGATGGATCATGGCCACTGTAGGGCATGGGGCTTTGTTTATTTGTAGGAGATCCTATCTGTGCTATGGTGAGTAGATTGCTATTTGCCAAGTCTGGTCAACAAGCATGGATAAAAATATTATACATACACTGTGATTGCTTTTGCCTGAATCTTTACATGATCCTTTTAGTACTATCCTGAATCTTAACATGAGTTTTTTAGTACTATATAAGAGCCCCTGTTGTAAGCCATTTGTTTATCTGGTCAATGCATATTATGAAAATTCCATATTTTAGAACTATTCAGACAGTGGCTAGAGAAGAAAAGATTTAAGTTGTTTAGTGGTATGGCGAAGATGCGAAGATGCATTTTTGAAATTCCGTAGAACTATAGGAATACTTGGTAAATTGTATTGTGTATCTTTTTATAATTTTTGTACTCACTTTTTTCAGGTATAGAATTTTGACAAACTCTGTGAAAGAATCAGATACTAGGTGAGAACATGAGTAGTACAAGAGCTAGGATTGGTAAAATCTACAACTTATTTTTGGCCAGTGCTTCTCTGATATTAATGTGACATCCATGCTTCTCTGATTCAGTGTGTTCTTGAGCCAAATTTCACTTTTCAAAGACCTACGTATTAATCCTAGCTGGGGTGTGATGGTTGTGGGCAATTCTTATGTTATGAGGGATAACTGTAATTAAGGATAATGTATTACTATATAGATTGATTGTTTGCCAAACCATTTGCTCTATTCTAAACTTCCTCAAATTTGGTTCATCCAATTCTTATATTAGGAGGTATAACTATAATTTAAGGATAATCTATCAGTGTACAAATTGATTGTTTGCCAATGTAACGTGTGCATAACAACATAGGTGGATTAGCCAGTAAAATTCAGTTAAGCCAAACTGCTATTTTGTTTCTGGACATAGAGACAGATTACTATTGCTTTATTTGCAAATGTATTCAAATGATGAAATGAATATATATGTTTTTGGCTCTTTCTTAGTACAGAAAATGGCATTGGGAACATGCAGTTTTTTATACTTGTCATCCATATCCGCATACTTCTCGTCAGTTTCTTTGTGTCATAATATGTAAAGTGATCACTTAACAGAGCTATTGTTGATAGGTCTCTTGAGGCGGCCACGGTTGTTGTTGGCTCCTCTGGTGACGCAGCATCACATCATCGGTGAGCCTATTTTTCATGCACCTGCTGCGAAGCACCATCATATCGATTTTGAGTAAGCCTATTACATGAGCGATGATAGCATGCCTCTTTGTGGGCTTTTTTTTAATACTGCTATGTGATATATAGACAGCAATGTCAGCCTTCTGCTTATTGATGAGTGCTTAGTACTGAGTGTTCATTGTAAAAAAATAATAGTATTTGAGTGCTTTGACTCTGATTAAAAAACTGTTATTGATGGAATGCACAGTAATAATCTAGCACATTTTGCCGCCACAATAACGTAGAAGTGTGGAGTACAGATAGTCAATAGTCCTATACTTTTGTTCTAAATTGTTTACCGATCAATAACAGACGGAAATTTGGTGTGAGTGCTTTGATCAATAAACTAGGCATTTCTTTAAAATATAAGCTATCAGCTGGATCAAAGTGGCATCTTTGTTCTTGCCATACCGAAATTCTGCTAGCATTCAGGCTGACATTCACTATCATATCGATTTTAGTAAGCCTATTACCTTCGTGGTGATAGCACGCCTCTTTGTGGGCTTTTTTTTCATACTGCTCTGTGATATATAGACAGCAATGTCAGCCTACTGCTTATTGATGAGTGCTGAGTACCACTGGCGGAGCGTGAAGCAAAATGTAGGGGGGGCCAATTTGACAAATTTGAGCCAATGTGTAAAGAATAAGAGCAGCAGTTGTGGCACATAAATAATTTTAGTTCTGAAGTACTAATAATTAGGTCTTAATTAACAAAATACAAGTGACCGTGGCCCATTGTTCGTGGAGACCTATTATATTATATAATATATATATTTACACCAAAATACAGAGTAACCCATAGAACTAGCACTTGTTAAAAATCAACTCTTCTGTTCTTCATGTATTGGAAATAAGTAATAAGATCTTGATCATTTTTCAACGAGTTAACCACGAAGAACGCGGAGGACTCCAGGCATCGCCGACAGTGGCTCTGGCTCCGGCTCGCCGCCTCGTGGGCTCGTGGCCTCGCCGGTCGCCGCGTCGGGCTTGCGAAGCGCCGAAGCCGCGAAGGGACGATGGCCTCGGCTTGCTCGCTCGTCTCATCTGGGTTCCACGTTTCTTTGCTTCTAGATGGCCAGATGGGCTTGCCTGTTGCCTCATGGCCTCATGGGCCGTCAGGTTTGTGGGCTGAGTTAACAACACCAGCAAATTACTGCTTCGTAGTCCTGGTCTTTAGAGTTTTTTCCATGACAAGGGGGGGCCACGGCCCTCTATGGCCCCAACAGAGCTCCGCCCTTGGGACCATCAGGACTATCAAGGCTATTAATAGCCTTCCTCCTTCTCCTCTGGTTAGCTACAGCCTGAAAATAGGCTGTATATCTATCACCCTCTTTAATATCCCTATCCCGCGATCTCTGTCTCGCCTTAATCTCCTCCATCCTCCAAATATCGTCTAGCTTTTCTAAGGTCATTTTCATTTCTAATAACTCATGATCATTTAACAAACCCTTCTCATACATCCCATCCAGCCGATCGTACTTATTCATCAAGTCCTTCTGGGAAACAGGAACCACATCCTTTGAGGCAGCAACAAGAGCAAGTTGTAAACGATGGGCATAGCAATGAACATAATATGCATAAGGACATTCTTTAAGAAAAAGTGCTTGCAATCCATTTAACTCTCCCCTCATGTTGCTAGCACCATCATAACCTTGTCCTCGAAGGTTCTGCACATCAAAGGCATAGGTGGACAGTACATTAGACAATTCCTTTTTCAATGTCAGTGCTTTGGTATTCTTGACATGTATCAAGTCAAAGAACCGCTCTTGCAAAATACCATTGGTATCTACAAATCTGAACACAAGTGCCATTTGCTCTCTTTTTGCAACATCACATGTTTCATCCACAAGAATAGCAAACTTTGCATCCCCAATTTCCTCGCGGATATGTTTTCTGACTTTCATTGCAAAAATACTCAAGATTTCCTTTTGAATATCAGGTGATGTGTACTTGGCAAACTGTGGAGCATTCTCTAACACAACACTTGCAATTTCAGGATTAAATTCAGCAAGTAGTTTCAATATTTCAATAAAGTTCCCTCTGTTTTTTGACTGAGGTGTCTCATCATGGCCTCTAAAAGAACAAGATTGAAATGTTAACCACTTGACAGCTGCAATTGATGTTCTTAGCCGCAGACGGTTTCTTTCTTTCTCCAGATCACTTGCCACCTCCACAATATTATCTATATGATTCGGTTGATTCAACAGATTATGACATTCTGTTACTGCATTGTTGTGTGTCGAGCAAGGATCAGATCCTATGTGAATCAAGAATGCACAATTTTTACCGTTATGAACTTTCTTGTAGTTATCAAAACCTTGTACTGTGAAGACATCAAAGCCACTTCTTTTCTTTATGTTTTTGCTGGACACAAAGCAAAGAAGGCAATATGCACGACCACTGCTCACTGAATACTCCAACCAAGATGGAAAATCACTGAACCAACTATGCTGGAAGCAGCGTACATGCCCAGATGCCCTGCTGGTCCAAAACCTTTATATTTGTTCAATTTTGGTTGCATTGGACCCAACTTCAAATATGCCCGTCGCACTTCATCTTGCTGGCTACTTGGATACTCCCAAATTTGTGGGCGTAATGCCGGATCTCGCTGTAAGAATTCAATTCCCCGAAATATAATAGGTTCACGCTCATCTGCTTCTTGTTCATCCTGCCTTTGTTCTAATCCAATTAAGTTGGGAGGAACCAATGGCTGCTCAACAACTGGTTCATCTCTTTTCCTTTTGAAAAATGAATAAATGGATTTCTCTTTACCCATTTGTACCTACAAAATTGCATACTAGTATTTAATTTTACAATCAGCAAACCATATGTACTGTACAGTTAGGGATTAGGGCAAAATTATCTATCGAAACATCTCAATCTCTTTAAGAAAAATATTAATATATATCAATTGATAACAAAGTATCACTCAATTAGAAAGTTTCTAACCTATATAGCCTACGTATCTAAAGATTTTAGAAGGGGAAAAAGAAGGAACAAAAGCAACTGTACTGTACCTGCCTGATGGGAGCCCGGTGCTGCCGTGCTGGGGAAAAAGTGAATCAACGAGTTAACCACGAAGAACGCGGAGGACTCCAGGCATCGCCGACAGTGGCTCTGGCTCCGGCTCGCCGCCTCGTGGGCTCGTGGCCTCGCCGGTCGCCGCGTCGGGCTTGCGAAGCGCCGAAGCCGCGAAGGGACGATGGCCTCGGCTTGCTCGCTCGTCTCATCTGGGTTCCACGTTTCTTTGCTTCTAGATGGCCAGATGGGCTTGCCTGTTGCCTCATGGCCTCATGGGCCGTCAGGTTTGTGGGCTGAGTTAACAACACCAGCAAATTACTGCTTCGTAGTCCTGGTCTTTAGAGTTTTTTCCATGACAAGGGGGGGCCACGGCCCTCTATGGCCCCAACAGAGCTCCGCCCTTGCTGAGTACTGAGTGTTCATTGTAAAAAAATAATAGTATTTGTTTTCTTTGGATGCAGCCTTTTGTGTTAATGTAGAGAGTCTTTGTTAATTTAGATAGCCTTCTGTGTTCAATTTTGTAGGATTGAATTATCTCTATGTATTCGGTATTCTGAAATTCCTCTGAATTTTGTTGAAACTGCGAGTAACGTGCATTATGGTAATCCTTTTTTTAATGCATCTTCAACTATTTTTCGGACCACCAGGGACGTCGCCGTCCCGCCGCCGTGGTTGTGCGATATCAAGTACGGCTATCTGGTGCTGGATTTGTTGATCTTCTTCCAAGGTATGTCCTTAATGTCGATAGCTCTCATAGATTTTTTTCTTTGTCACTCATATTTTACTTTGAGTGGAACCAGTGGTAGGTTTTGCCCACCCGAAAATTCTTCTTGTTATTCCGTCTGAATTTTTCAGAGAGCAAATTGTGTTTGCGCACAGGCACCAAAGAATTCTTTATATTTGCCAAAACAAAAGTGCATTGATACATCTACTTCTTTTCTTTTATTCGTAACAGGTTACTGTTGATTCATTGACTCATGCCCTTCAAAGCTTGGGGGTAGATCTGTCCCAAGCCATCATCTCTGTCCAGATCAACCTGGGAAAGCGAGCTGTCAAGAGACCTGCTGCTGGTGGATCCTCCAAGGTATAATTCCTTCACCATATGCACTGATGTTCATTTGAAAGTTAGCATGCCAACAAAACCGAAGTTAATTCGATCATTTGTACTACCCATTTAAAGTTTGAGGCATGAAATATGTGATGGCTTGTATACAGTAAGAATATGAGCCTGCTTGTTGATGACAGAAATTTGTGCCTGCTTAGTACTGATAGATACTTAGGAAGTTCAATTTTGATTATCACATAGGCATCTGAGACTCTGAACATAGGCATGTAGATGTATTATCAGGTTAATATTGTCGGTGGATACCATGGGAGACGATATGCATGTTTCAAATTTTTTTTCTGTTTCTCTGAAACATGTATTACAATTCTGATAATGCTACAAAAGAACCAGTACTGCTCAGGGATCTACAGTTGGTACCTGCCTTTTTTTATTGTTTGCTTTTGTTTTTTTGAGGCTTATTGTTTGCTATTGTTTGCCATGTAGACTACAACTTAGAGCAACTCCAACAGTTCCCCTTTCCCTTTTCCCTTTATTTTCGCTATAGGGGAATCCCCTTTCATATTTCCAACATATAGGGAAGAGATGCTCCAGCAGTTCCCCTATTCCTATTCCCCTTTCCCTTTCTTTTCCCCCCTCCCCCGTGAAACCCACGCCAAAGCCGACCTCCCGACGCGCTCCCTGCGACGCGCCGCCGCTCCGCTCGCCATCCTTGCCCCCACTGCCGAGCTCACCTACACCTCGTCGGCCTCTCCGTGCTCGGCATCACCGCCTTCTCGCTCTCCCCGTTCGTCGTCCTCGCCGCGCTTGCCGTTCCCAAGATCCGCCCGGCCCGGTGGCGCTCGCCGTCCCCAAGACTCGCCTCGTCGTCCCCAAGATCCGCACGCTCGCCAGCGAGGTCGAGGAGCCCAGGAAGACGGTCGTCCAACTGCTGCCCCGAGCTTTCCCCTGCCACTGCTCGTTCCAGCCCGTGCCCGGCGGCGCCGGTGGAGCTCTGCCTGCATGGGGCAAGAGAGCAGCGGCGGCAAGAAAATTCGCAAGCTTTCCTCGGACTAGAGCTGCAGAGCCTCCACCCTCGCCTGTCCGACACGCCGCCGCCCCTTCTGGTATGCCCTCGGCCTGGAGCTGCAGAGTTGGTGTAATACAAGGTAATTTTTGTGAGTTGGTGTTGTTTATTTCAACTTTGATGCATACTGTGTTGAGTTGTGATTGTTTATAAAAAAGGAAAGAGGAGAGGAATTCGATCCCCTTTCTAAAGGGGAATGGAATTAGAATAAAGGGGATTGAGAAAAAATTATAGGAAAAGGGGAATAGAAAGGGGATCTGTTGGAGGCATATTTTTTTTCTCTCAATCCCCCTTTAGCTGGAAATATAGGGAAAGGGGAGAAGGAAAGGGGAACCGTTGGAGTTGCTCTTATACTGTATTTTTGTATACTAGAGAGATAAACATCACTTGTACTGTATTTGTTGTTTCTCCATCACCTCACCTTGTAAGTGTTTGCTATTGCTATTTGTTTTTCTGGTTCCAAATATGGTCTTGTGATTATTTGTATTTCCTTCTTTTTGTTGTCTACCTAGGACCAAATAAATGGCACCGGTGAAGGGTACTGTGGACAATAAAATTCTTGGTGACGCTACAAACACCAGCAACATAGGTACTATATTTTTTTTACAGAAAATCAACAAAGTCCTGGTGCGTTACTACAATCTCATATATGTTTTGTTGATTTTAAATAGTGGATCCCGCCAACCAAGTTCTTGATTCTAAAGAACGAAAGAGACAGAGAGACAAGGCCCGGTATGCAGCCCTATCCGATGAACAGAAGTCAGAAAGGAGAAAGAAACAGCAGGAGGCTTATCATAAACCAGAAGGTTCTGCTTGTGTATAACATGTGACTTTTTATCTCTGCTACATGTGTCATACCCGTAGCAACGCACTACACAAAACATTGTCCATGAATTCGGTGTGATCCTAAAGTCATTAAAATTGAATTTTACATGTGACTTTTTATCTTTGCTCCATGTGTCATACCCGTAGCAACGCACGGTCACTTACCTAGTCCTCCATTATTCCAATAGCTTGTGATGGCCTAGACCTGGAGGATGTCATGCTAACCTTCCCCGCACAGCGCGCCAGCTTCCCAGTCAAGTATCTCGGCCTACCTCTTTCGGTGCACCGCCTCAAAAGAGTGGATTTCCAGCCTCTACAAGACAAAGCGACAAGTAGGATGAAGGGCTGGTGCGGCCGCAACCTAACGCAGGCCGGATGAATCACACTTGTTAAGTCTATGCTGTCGTCCATGCCTGTTTATCTCCTAACGGCGATTAAAGCACCAAAGGAGGTCCAGGAGGAGCTAGACAAAACCAGGAAAAGATTTCTATGGGCAGGCGATCAGAGCCTAACCGGGGGAAAGTGTAAAGTGAACTGGCCAACGGTGAACAGACCAACATTCCTTGGCGGCCTGGGAGTCCTCGACTTAGATAAATTCGCAAGAGCCCTTCGGCTACGGTGGCTATGGCACGAGCAAGTTACCCCGGACAGACAGTGGGTTGGGTTGGGATCCCCATGTGACGACACCGACAGGCTACTCTACGCAGCTTGCACCACCATTCAGCTAGGAGACGGTGCCGCAACCTCCTTTTGGCACTCCGCCTGGGCGTAGGGCAGGCGCCCTAGGGACATGGCACCGGACATCTTTTCCATCTCTACCAAGAAGAGCCGCTCAGTACGAGAGGCCATGCAGGATAATGCCTGGGTCCGAGACATTAATCTTCTTGCCGACCTCACGGTTCAACATCTGCAACAATTCAGCGATATGTGGCACATTACCCAATCGGTGACCCTTATGGACGATCGGGAAGACATAACCACATGGAAGTTTAGTGCGCAAGGAGTGTACACAACAGCCTCGGCATATAAGGCACAATACCTAGGGGCCATCGGGGATGACTTTTGAAGTTTGGTTTGGAAAGCGTGGGCGCCGCCGAAATGTAAAATCTTTGCATGGCTGATCATACGCAACCGAGTTTGGACTGCTGACAGATTAGAGGCACGTAGATGGCCCAGCAACAGAGTATGCACCCTCTGTCGCAGAGAGTTGGAAACGGCCTTCCACCTGCTATCAGGCTGCCGATACACCAAACGCATCTGGGCGTCCATTGCGGAGTGGATAGCGTACACACAGATTGCGCCCGCGTCATGGCCGGTTGCGGGCTCCGTGAGAGAATGGTGGAAAACTATGGAGAGCACCGAGGGGGTACCAAGGAAAGGGCTGCGCTCCATGTTGTTGGTGGTGGCCTGGGAGATATGGCGGAAGCAAAACGCGCGCATTTTCGAGCACAAGGAGAGGTCAGCCACAAGCCTCCTGGCCAAGATCAAAGAGGAGGCGAGAACGTGGGGGTTAGCGGGGGCATCCCACCTTGGGGGGTTGATTAGAGTCGCATAGCCTCTTGAGTTGTGTATATATTTGTACAGTTACTAACACCTGCTGCGATCCGCTGGATCGTGGCTTGTAAACTTACCCTTTATCAATAGAAATGGCGCAAATCTTGTGGCCGTTCGTTCAAAAAAAATATAAATAGCTATTTACAAGAGCAGGTAGAGGACCCGCCCTGCAAAACCATTTGTAGGCGATGACCTGCTCCGAAAACACCATTTGAAGGCGCGGATGATGGGATGGCGACACCTGCAAATGGCATTTACTGGAGCGAGTCACCTCGTCACCCGCCGCTGCCAATCCAGGCCGCTTTGTGCCATCAGCCTGGCAGGCCTCCCGTCGCCAGTGGCTAGTGCCCCACGACTGCCGGCTGCTGGCCATCTTGCGCCGCCGGCCCGCGTCCGCGATGGGGATGCCACACCAACAGCTGCCACGGCCTGCGTGCGCCCAGCACGCTCCGCCAATGGTGTCTCTGTTGGCACTTCTTACGATCCAATATCAGAATTGAGAATCCTGGTACTGGGGTAAGGAGTGTTTCATTGGTTTTCCTTATGGCTAGTAAAATATGTGAATATTCTGCAAGCGCACAGAATCACCACGGTAGCACTTCACCTGGGAGTATCCCGAGGTATCGTAATTTATATTTCCGCAGGGAAGCTTTGGCAAGAATACTAGTGAACGGATACTCGAGACTATCAGAGAAGGATACACGACTAGACAAGACAGGGGATAACGGTATTGGATAGGAGTGGATATACCGGACACACAGCTCAAGGAAGACTCAGGTAAGAGAGAGAAGAGATAGATAGCTGGGAGGACAACGAGAAGAGATAGAGGACTCATGGATACTTTATCTACCTATGTCACTCTAGCTTAAAGATACATTGGCTATGGAGCCAGCACTAGGAGATCTGGGATAACTCTATTGTCTTAGCTTCGGGATAAGGGAACCGGTGGACACACAGAAAGGGATGAGAAGGGGTTGTCACCGGAACTAATGTGATGGGCTATTGTCCTACGGACCGGAACTAACGTGATGGGCTACGAAGACCGCAAGGGTTGTCACCACCTCACGGCTACCACCTCTGTTGCGACGGGAATACTCTAAGGCCACTGGCTAGGCTAGGAACCACTCTAAGGCCACTGGCTAGGCTAGGCTAGTCAACAACTACTTACTCCGTTAGCAAGAGCAAGCAACCTTGTCAATCCTCTTGGTGACAATTCACCTCAAGTATCGAGCAAGATCGAAGAACCAGCCAAGACAAAGACTTAAACAAGTCTACAAGCACTAGAACTATAACTGACTATAGTCTAAACAAGATATATTTGCAACTAGAATAAAGTAGAAGCAAGATATAAATGACAAAGGCAAGAAGATAAAGATAACTATATTGATAACTCAAGTCTTGCAAAAGGAAAAGTAAAAGATAGAAGAGCTTATACCGGAGCTTCTGAAGACGACTCCGGAACCTCCGAGACAAGCTCGACTCAACTCAAACTCCCAACTAAACTATCCTAACTCTACTAGAAAGAAGTGGAGATGGAGCTCCTTGGCTTGGTGTGTGTTATACAAGGGAGTGTGGGGTCCTATATATAGTGCTCTAGGGTCGGTTCACGTAGGGTAATGGCCAAGGGAGGGGGCAGAGGCGGTTGCCGGCCGTTTAGGCCGAGAGGGTCGGTTCGGTCGAACCCTGGCGTTCGGCCGAACGCCCGATCCACCGCCTCAGCCACCTACGGCCGAGATGCATCCCCTGGGGTCGGTTGGGACGGTTTGGGCGAACCCCCCAGTTCAGCAAAACTGGGCTGGGAGCCCAGGCCACCCCCCTGCACCACCTTCGGCTCTGGGTCCCTCCTGGGCCGGCCTCTACTGCTTGGATTTGTCTTGATTCGGCCCAGGTTGACGTGTCGGTGCTCCGGGATGAGTTGGCGGTCGTCCACGTGGCGTACGTCGTGTTCGCTTAGTCATTTGTGACGTGGACGGCTCCCGGTGGCCTGTACGGCTAAGGGGGATAACCGGCCGAACGTGTCATTCGGCCGATTCGGTCATTTTCGGCCCCAATAGCACGTATTTGTCGTATTTGTACCTGCACAAGCGACACTCACCAAAACTTGTGGAACTTTATTAGAAATAAAACCTAAGTGCATAGAATGTTGAATATAACCTCATTTATTCCCGAGTATTGGTGGTCGGATTTAGGTTGTAACGACCGTCAACAGTCTCGCCTGCGGCCGAGGGCCGAGGTGCGGTGGCCTTCGTTGGGGCCGGGGTGCCGCACCATCGGTCACAATGTTGTGCCCGCCGCCGGGGCTAAGGGGCCATCCTGCTGGCTGTCGTCCCTCGCCCGTCATGGTCTCGCGCCACCGGAAACAAATTGTATATAATGTTTGTATTCATCCGAGATCATGCGGAAACAAATTGTATTAAAAAAAATACATGTTTCAAAACTTAATATTTTCAATCCTTAGCATCAAATGAAAAACTTGTATATTTCTGACCAATATATGATTTCAAATGAAAAACTTGTTAACTACAAAACTTTAGATCTCGTAGAGCACTACCAGTTTGATATAGAGCTTGTTTACACCCGAGGACGTTTGAAAATTTAAATTTCAAGATTTTAAAATTAGAGAGCTTAGAATGACATTTTAAGTTGTTAAACTATCTTAAATAAAAAGGTTCTGAACTATAAACTTTTATATCTAATCTAAATCTACAACTTTGATATAAAGTTTATATTCATTGGAGATCATATGAAAATTTTTGTATTAAAAATATATCTTTCAAACTTAATGTGTTCATCCTTAACATTGAGTGAAAATTATATATTTGTGACCAATAAATAATCTCAAATGAAAAATTTGTCAACTACACAATTTCGGTTCTCAATAAGCACTATCACTCTGATATATATTTTGTTTACATCTGAAGTCCTTCGAAAATTTTAAAATTTAAAATTTAAACTTAGAGAGCTTAGAATGATATTAGGAGCTAATTAACAATTTTAAATGAAAAGGTTGTCAACTACAAAGTTTAAGACCTTATCTAAATCTACAACTTTGATACAGAGTTTTTATTCATCCTAGACCAAATATGAAAAAGTTTGTATAACCTAAGTCATTTGAAACTTCAAATTTTGAAATATTAAACAATCTCAAATGAAAAACTTTTGAAATATTTCAAAACATACATATTCAAGCCTCAAAATCACCATCAGAATCATGTATTCATGTTCACATGGAGAGTGGTAATTAATTACTCCAGTCAAGTGTACTAGACAGAACCCCAACTTGTTGATTGGTTATTTCTTCTTGGGCCCTGTTTAGTTCCCGGTCACATCATCAAACTTCTAAAAATTCTCTCTCCAAACTTCAATATTCACCTATCCCATCAAATCTCTCTCATCATGCATGGAGTACTAAACATGGGTAAATAAAAAAACTAGTTACATGGTTTTGATGTACACGACGAGACGAATCTTTTAAGCCTAGTTAGGTCATGGTAGGACAATGTTTACCACAAACAAATAAAAAGTGCTACAGTGTCCGATGTGACTTTTTCACTTCACTTTTTACCTTTTTCCAGGAACTAAAACACCCCCTTGAATGACAAGCTAGCACACCTATCCGGAGTAGCACTTGCGAAGCCTGCTTTCGATATGACAATCACGCTGCTATTCCACGTGCAATGCATTCAAAGCTTTTATTACTAATCCACGAGTCTACTTGTATTTTATGGCGACATCCAAGAGGTACCACACTTATCCGGAGCAGCACGTACTTTATTAAAGTATAGACTGAATATTTGTATTTTATTGGATTGCAGGCGAGATGTCACTTTAAGTGTAGAAGTACACCATGGGGGATTCTTCTGTAACCTTGCAAGGAATAGGATGTATGTTGATGGTAAGGATGACTGGTTTGATGGTCGTGACGTTGAGGAATGGTCGCTTCTTTTTCTTCCGGAAGAGTATAGCTTCGTCCATTGGTATTGGTGTCTTCCAAAGTATAGTATCGTATGGATGTGATACTGATATCATTAGTATGGACAATATATCGGCACAACATACCAACATTCCGAGGCTAAAAGAAAACATGGGAACGAAACCTGAAGAGAAATCAACTCAAATAAATGGAAGAATTAGCAGGAACCTTTTAAAAAATATATATATTGGCTAACATGTAAACCGCCTACTGGCTTGTTTTTGCCTAATCCCAGTGACCCATCCGTACCCACTTATCAAGTTCTTGTTCCCATTAAATAAATAATTTAAGAGATGATGTAACTAAACGTTACCCACTCATCAAGTTTAATTATCACTATCAGAAAATTCATCATCCGCCCCCTATATGCCTCGGCGCACTCAAGAACCGGTGCTAAAAGCCTCGTTTAGCACCGGTTCGTGTTACGACCCGGGGCTAAAGGATCCCCGCCCTTTAGCATCGGGTGGTATTACGACCCGGTGCTAAAGGGTGACCCTTTAGCATCAGGTATTATGACCCGGTGCTAAAGGGTCACCCTTTAGCACCGGGTGGTGTTACAACCCGGTAAAGGCCCTTTAGCACCGGTTCGTAAATACGATCCGGTGCTAAAGGGGTGTCACATGCTACTTTAAAAGGAGCGCGACTTCTATTCTATCATATGTGCTGCATAAGTGAGATGGTTAGGTGGGTTCGCACGAGCCAAGAGGTCCTGAGTTCGAATCAATCACGTTGAAGAGTACCTGTTAGGGCAAGTACAACGGTAGAGACAACTGCTGTTTTTTTGACATAAATAGACAGCTGAACAGACAGCTTGTACAATGAGCTGTCTGTTTGGCTGTTTATATAGTAATTAATTCATCACATGGCATACAAACTCATTGTGATCTAGTGTACTCATGATCTTTGTAGTTATTTTTGTTGTACATATCAGAGAACTAAAATACATACAAATATGTGGCTGACAAGTGGGACCGGTTCCCCAACCTTATCCCCTCCTCCCCTCTCTCTCTTCGTCAACGCTCTTATCCTCCTCTCTCTCTCTCTCTCTCCGACCACGCTCCTCCTCACCGGCGACTAGGCAGCTCTCCTCCTCCTCCTCCTCCTCCTCCTCCTCCTCCTCTCTCTCCATCTCAGGCGAGGCGCCCGCGGCGGGGCTGCCCAGGTCCGTCCTCAGATCCTCCTCACCGGCGACCACGCTCTTCTTCTCCTCCTCCTCCTCTCTCTATCTCCATCTCCGGCGCCGAGCGGGAGCGCAGCGGCGAAGGGGTTGCGCGAGGCGGCGTCCGCGGCGAGTGCGAGGGTGGCGTGAAGCTTGGCGCGAAATGAATTCCCGCGGCGCGCGGCGGATCCCGCTCCTCCGTCGCCTCCCAGCTCCTACAACGGGCTTCGTCCTCGTTGAGACGTCTGGGAGCACGAGCTCGAGCTGTTGTCGAACGAGACGACGGCAAGGCTGTCGCTCATGCCGTGGGAGGGGCTTTTCGCAAAATTGTGCTGCATGGCGAGGGCAGTCGCCGAGCCATTGTACATGCCCTTATGGAAAGTGGTAATTAATTACTCCAGTCCAGTATACCAGACGGAAACAACTTGTTGATTGGTTTCTTCTTGAATGACGAGTACACTTTATCCGGAGTAGCACTTGCAAAGTCGATCTGCTCTTTCTATCTGCAAATCACGCTGCTATTCCACACGCCAGACATTAAGCTTATTAGTAGTCCATGACATCGCAGACATCGATCTTGACCTCTTCCGCGTCGAGGAAGAACCTCATGATTGGTCAACAGTCGACACTATATCCAGCCGCCACAGCGCATGAACACACGCCCTTCCTACCTTCTCCTATATATATACCAAAACCAAACACTAAGAGAATCACACATCCAAGCGGGTAACTTGAGCTAGTTTCCTAGCTACAAGGTACGCGTAGCAAGCTCGCCCGGTGAGTCGATCGCTGACGATGGCCAGCAGGGCCGTGCTCGTGCTCCTCTTCGTCACACCCTTCCTCTCCCTGCTGCCCATCTCCTGCCTCGCCCTGAACCAGGACTTCTGCGTCGGCGACCTGCCCCGCGGCGACACGCCGGCGGGCTACCCGTGCAAGCCCCAGACAGACGTCACCGCCGACGACTTCTACTACCGCGGCCTGGCCACCACCGGCCCGCCCATCGCCCCCTTCAAAGTCGGCCTGTCGTCGGCCTTCGTCGCCAGGTTCCCCGGCGTGAACGGCCTCGGCATCTCGGCCGCGCGCGCCGACATGGCCCCCGGCGGCGTCGTGCCGCTGCACTGGCACCCGCTGGCCACCGAGCTCCTCTTCGTCCTCGACGGCAGCATGGTGTGCGGCTTCATCAGCGCCACGCTCAACAGGGTGTACACCAAGACGCTGCACAAGGGCGACCTCATGGTGCTCCCGCAGGGGCAGCTGCACTTCCAGTACAACCTCGGCAACACCACGGCCGTGGCGCTCTCTCTCGTCCTACAGCAGCTCCAGCCCCGGCATCCAGATCCTGGACTTCGCGCTCTTCGCCAACAACCTGCCGTCGGACGTCGTCAGCAAGGTCACTGTCCTGGACGAGTTGGAGGTCAGGAAGCTCAAGGCGCTATTTGGCGGGAGCGGCTAAAATTTAGCCGCTAAATTAAAGCCATTCCTTTGGCCGCCGGTCGCCAGGGTTAGTTGAACCTGATCGAATTGGTCGTGGCTTGTGCTGTACTGCTGTAAGAATGATTTGCACGCGCGTGTTGGACTGGTGGTGCTCAAATTGTAAGAAACTATACACATTAATAAACTTGCTTGCAATATCACCGATTAACCATCCAAGAAAAGCTAGGCTTTGAGAGCAGCCAAGACCTAAACCGGCGGCTGTTTAATAACGTTGCTCACCTTACAACCAGAGCTTCAGCTGGCAGCTGCTTACACCAAAATAATTTTACCCTTACTCAAAAGCAGATCGAAGCTGCCTGCAGCTGTTGCTCGATGCCGCTGCCTTGGCTTGCTGCTTCACTGCATTGCTACTGCGGCACCTCACAAGCTGCAGCTGCTGCGCTTCCACGAACTGAAGACCAATCAAATGCTTGAGCTGCTGCCGACCTGCAAGGAGTGGATAAAACTCCAGCAAAGGAAGCGAGCTAGGTGGCAGCACTCAAAAGTACGGCCGCTCCTGGAAGGCGGTTTGCAGCTGGGGGCGGTTCGGCCGAACCGACATGGTTCGGGCGAACTGGGCTAAGCCCAACCCAGTTTTACTCCCCTGCACCGCCTTTTGCTCCTAGGCTATCATGGTTCACCTCTCCTTAGTCGATTTCTGCTGTTTGTGGCTCAGATATGACGTGGCAATGAACACATGTCATGCACTATCACCGCTTCGTCACTGCTGACGTGGCCTTCGTGCAAGTGGTCTTCTAGTTGTGCTTCGCTCCATGCAACATGCCTGGCTAAGGGGGTTAGTCCGGCCGGACGAAGTTGTTCGGCCGAATCGGTCAATTCCGACCCTCGTAGCACATATTTATTGATATTGTACCCGAACAATGGATATACACCAAAACTCGTGGAACTTTATTAGAAATAAACATAAGTGCATGAAATGTCACATATAACCTCTTTTATTCCCGAGCATTGATGGTCGAACATATAACGACCGTCAACAGAGATTCCCTCTCCTACAAATCTACCACTCGGATACCGCCTAGTTGATTGCCGAGTTTCAGATCCGACAACAATGAGGGCAGGTGAGGTGAGCGGGGGGCGGCGCCGTGGGAGCAGCCTGGGAGGCGGGGCGGCGGGGGAGATGGAAAGAAGAGAGAGGGGAGAGATAGAGTGGAGGATAGGGCCCGGTGAGAGGAGAGAGTAATAAAAGTAAAATGAGATGGTAGCTGAAGATGGTGGAATAAAATATGTGATAGTTGCGATAGAGGAAGAGTATAAAGAGAGATGGGTGCGGAAAAAATTAAGATAGAGAAAAGAATATTGATGACCAGTGAAAAGTAAATAGAGTAACGTGAATGTGGAGAGCCTCACCACTCAACTTTCCCGGCCGCAGCCTCACCACCTTACTCGCCACCGCGTCACCGCCACTCAGGGGCGGAGCTAAAGGGTGGGCCGTGTGGGTCTTGGCCGATGTTTCATATGTTGGTTCTCAATAATTCGTGCGTCTCATGCTGACCTTTATCTCTCTCCACGGCTCGTTTTTTTGCAACCTCGCATTGCTCCTAATTGATTGCCTTTTTGCTTCTCTCTCACCCTCTCGTCTCCCCAGTCTGCATAGGTACAAAGCATCAACTATTGGCAATCGGAAACACTTGGATAGAAGTGCACAAGCTATGAATATTAAGAGTTGATGTATGTGCTATTCAGTTCAATATTAGGATTTGAATGGAGAATTGGAATTGTATATTAAAACCGTGCACAGTTCTATTGCACATACAAGATATACCACATTTACCGAGGGAAGCCAGCAAGTGGCCGACCGGGCCTTTCTCTATTCATGCATGTGGTCTGATTTTCCTAGTCGGCGATACTTGGTCGGGAACTCATCTGTACTCCCGGCAAATAGATAAATCAAAGTTAGATACCGTCGGCCACTACAGAGAGAAAAATGCTAATATGAGCTAATCCCCCTCGGCCATTTAAAATCTCCCGTCAGTAAATGTTTGAAATCTAGTAGTATGTACTGGAACATGAAGCGGAGTGAAAGAGAGGGAGGCACAATTCTCTTGTACATTTATAGAAACAAGGTAGATTGAAACTTTGTTGGTGTTTGATTGGGGGTGAAAAATTTTTATCCCGTGTTTGACCATTAATTAAGGATATTAAATAAAGTAAGTTTACAAAACTGTGTATACAAACCCGGGTTAAATTGTGAGACCTATCTAATGAGGCATTCGACAATATAATTAGAGGATGATTATTGTAGCATTACTGTAGTAAATCATAGGTTAGACTCATTATATTCGTTGCTCAAAATTAGGTTTTGTAAATAGACTTCATTTAATAGTCCATACATAAGATTTCCTTGAGTTTTTTTTTTTGAAAAACCATCCAAACACAGCCTTTGTATAACTCTTATGTTTAATAAATTCTATATACGTTTGTTGGCATATTATATTTAGGATCTGGCTAACGTACGGCCGGCCGTGCGTTAGGCCGGCTACACGGCCTCTCTATTTTAGGCAACAACGATCCACTCTAGATATTTACTTTCCTTTTCCGGCAACAACTCTTCTAGCGTATGCGGAGGCGCGGAGCGCTGGTCTGTACTAGTCTGCTCAACAAAATTAACCGCTGCCTACTGCATCAATCAAACATAGAAATATCCAAGGAATAAGCAAAAAATTACAAAAAGTGTGAATTCCACCTAGATTTGCTTTCTCCATGCAATTCTAAACCATTTACGCACTTCATATTTGCCAAAAACTGCAAAAAATATTCCAATTCTCAAATGCAGTTCTAAAATCAAACGTTCCAGGTAAAAAAGAACAAAGTCCTGCAGTGATGAAGAATACAAAGCCAGGCATCTCAGAATCACAGCTTTTCATACATGCACTTTATATTTGCTTCACTACGACATTATGACTCCATATTTTCCTTCATGTTAGATGTTGTGATAACCTGCAAATGTAAAGATAAAAAGCACAAAAATCAGATGACATTAAAATTGCCAAATGGAGTAGTTTCTACCAATTCATGACTCTGAAATTGCATAGTTCTAAACCACATTATTACCTACTGAACTTGCTAAAATTCATGACACAAAAATGCTTAACCAATATGAATGATTTGTTTGTTTATTTAGCATAGATTGCCTATAAATGAATCCAATGAAGATGTCTGGTTTGTTGAAATTGGAGGCGCAAAGGGAGGCTAAATAGCACTGACAGAGGATGGTTGGAATGCATGATGAATATTTACTAGTATTGTATCAAATCCAATCAACTAAAAGTGAGGAGCATGAAAAGGCAAACTTATAGTCCTGATAAAACAAGTAAATTTCTAGATCGTGCCACATGAATTAAATCAATTTGCTAGTGGATTAAACTCATATAGAATGAAAAAAGAAGCTTATGTTAATCTAAACAACACATGAATCACCTACTGTTATATCTGGGAACAATAATTTGCCTACTAAATTAAACTGAAGAACATTACTTTGCCTAACTAATAATAGTAATTCTCTTAACTAATAATACTACTTTGCTTAACTGAGTGTAGTACTTAGTTTAACCAAGAATAACACTATCCCTCAATAAGGGTGGTACGTTTCCCTAGTAAAAAGTAACGTATTAACTAGCCGTAAACAAGAACTAGAACTCCTATTAAGATTCACAGATTGAACCTACATACATTACATAATCTTCAAAAACATCTAGTTTATTTCACATCCGCTGAGCATACATTAATCTTAATTTGCTAATAAAAATGCATAGCGTGCACAGTTTTAGCAAATTCAGAAGGAACTCAAAACTAATAACACTACTTTGCTTATCAAATAATAAAACTTTGCCTAACTGATAACATTAATTTGCCTATCTGAGAATGGTACTTTGCCTAACAAAGAATAAAACTATGAGGAACTGAGAACACTACTCATTTATTCCTACAAAAATTATAGATTTCATTTGGGGAGTGCATAAATAATTTATAAGATGCACTATACACTACTACTTCCTAAGAACACAGTGCCCAAAAAAACCACAGAGAAATCATGCTTAGTACAGTAAAGAAATGCAGAAATGCAAAAAGTTCTTAAACAAGCAATTTATTTTTTAATAGGCTATTCACACAAAAAGATTTGCCTCCCCCTCCTTCACTGAATCGAAAAACACAATATCACAGGCGAAATTGAACATTGCTAACTCATGGCAGGAAATAAGTTGGATAAAGTGAAGAACAACAGCTAGTGTATTATGAGCAAAGTTTTAAGAAATTATGAGCAAATTAGAACATGGACAAAAGCTTTTCAACTAAACCATCAAGCCAAAGTACGGGCTGTAAGCTGCTATGAGAATATAGATCAAAATGAGAGCAGGGCAGATGCTACTTAGATGGATGGGATACTAATCGAACATTATATTATTGCCTACTTGAGGATCATAATATTGCATAATTCGTGTCCATATACTGGACAAATATGGGAGAATAAGAGAGATAAGGGTAAGCAGTAGTAGCAAGATGGATGTACCTTTGTGTTTTTATAGGTATAAAAAGCAGTAAGGACATCAGCAAGTAGTAGTAGTACATAATAATGACTACTAAGAAACACATGAATGAGTTCACCAGCAATACAAAAAATACCCAGACAACAAAATATGCTATACAAAAGGGATAGCAACTTACATGAAAAAATTTATATAGATGCTTACATCTGATTACACTACAAATATGAGCTTTTATAACATTCCATTTATATCATATAGAAAGTGTAAATTACGTCATCTTTTGTAATTTGTGACATTTGTGTGACAAAAATGCGTTTTTGTAATTTGTGACATTTGTGTGACAAAAATGCGTTCATCGCTGAAGCCCCGTAATAGAAGGTATTCAATGACGTTTATGCTTTTTTCGTCATAAACTTTGTGACAATTCTTATACCGTCACTAGATTATGACGCCAGCTTTTCGTCGTTAGAGACACAAAAAAACATCACTAAACCTTGAGTGCGGATGACATGGCAGTGACGTAGAGATGACGTGGCCGCAGCATTGTGACATTTTAGTTCGTCACAAAATATTGTATGACCCAATAAGACCCATCAGTGAGCAATCAATTTGTGGGCTTAGCCCAATTAAGCCCCTTTTTGTTTTATCATAACAACTATTTTCAAGCCCATTATTTTATTTGCACAAAGCCCACTCAAATTTGAGCCCAAATATTTACAGGCCCTATTTTTGTTCATCTCGGCCCAAAATTATTTATAGAACACAAAAAAAAATTCAGGCCACCAAAATTCACATTACATCCAAAAGCATTTCATATTTTCATTCCATCTCATTGAAGTTGTATTGTTACAATACAAGCATCATGGTTATATCAACTACAGATATTGCCACTACATGCAAAAAAATCAGATCCTACATTACTGGTAGCATTAACTCCAAAAAGGCATGGACGCATGGTACATCCAAATCACATCAAACTCACAAGAAGCAGCCCCAAGATTCAGAGCTTCGCACCAGATGCAGCCCCACCTGCACACAAACAACTTAGATGGGTAAACCAATTATGTGAAACCAAATAGAGGTCATTAGGAATTATAAAATATCCCAATTATAGAACAAAATCATGTGGCAGTGAGTCATCTCTACTGTGAAGTGATTACAGAATGAAGCTGGCAAAGTAATGCTAGTGGAAAGTGCAAATAAATCGCCATAGAAATTAAGGGAAGTAAAGGTGAATTAGAGAAATGGGGACATCAGATAGTAAGTTCAAATCAAAGTTCAGTCAACCGTAATGATTGAAAATTTTCCAGACATTGAACAGCTTCACTATTGGATTAGGTTCAGTAGGACAGGAAAATAATAGTAGCGATTAAATAGGATGGGTAATACATAAATGAGTAGAAGGCATTTAAAAAGAGAGGTAACTTGTTCGTGTAGCTAAATGAATTCACATAAACTGCCCTAAGCAAGAAATAAAGTACAATGCAATATGAATTTATATGGTTCACCAGACAAACTACATAAGAAGATGCCGAGCTCACCTCAATCTCTCTTACTTTTATACTGAAGGCCGGGCATATTCTGTAAACTAAGTAACTGTGCCATAAAACTGTGCAAGAACACTGGCAGTGGGCAGTGCAGACAGCTTACAACATTCTGCAGAGAGGCAATCATTCTCATAAAAGTGTTGTGCTGACTGATATAAAAAGAGTGGACAGAACATATAATTTGATAAAAAAGAAAAGCAATTACATTTGAACCATCCCAATATATCATCTAACCTTATAAATCAGTACAGCATGTCAATGATTTCCACAAAAAATCTAGTATCTAACAGTGGCACTTCATGTCAATGATCTCCCATTTTAATCTTTGAGTTCTGGATGTGGAAATTGATGGAACGTGATACCCTTTGGGGTTCACGGTTACGTGTTAATATACCAGGAACAGCCCCTGGTGTGGCAAGTACATTCTTGGTTTACAAGATACAACAAGAAGGAAACAAAAGAACAATCAGGCCTAGTCTTTCTAAAACTAGAGCTATCCTTCCTATTCTAGCTGATTACAAGATCTGCCAATTACTTGGCCAAGGGAATACAACATTTCCTAACACTCCCCGTTAATCACAACTGTCTGTCAAGTTGAGGATGGGTAATACATAAATGAGTAGAAGGCATTTAAAAAGAGAGGTAACTTGTTCGTGTAGCTAAATGAATTCACATAAACTGCCCTAAGCAAGAAATAAAGTACAATGCAATATGAATTTATATGGTTCACCAGACAAACTACATAAGAAGATGCCGAGCTCACCTCAATCTCTCTTACTTTTATACTGAAGGCCGGGCATATTCTGTAAACTAAGTAACTGTGCCATAAAACTGTGCAAGAACACTGGCAGTGGGCAGTGCAGACAGCTTACAACATTCTGCAGAGAGGCAATCATTCTCATAAAAGTGTTGTGCTGACTGATATAAAAAGAGTGGACAGAACATATAATTTGATAAAAAAGAAAAGCAATTACATTTGAACCATCCCAATATATCATCTAACCTTATAAATCAGTACAGCATGTCAATGATTTCCACAAAAAATCTAGTATCTAATAGTGGCACTTCATGTCAATGATCTCCCATTTTAATCTTTGAGTTCTGGATCCACTGAATAATTGTACTAGCATCCAATGAAGAAATTGGCCGGGGACAAACCAGGAACAAACAAGTAGTCAGGCAGCCACAACTAATTAATGGACAGATCAATATTCACAGAAGAAGATGCATTTTAGCAAATAGTGGATGGCATAGTGACACAAATCAACCAAGTAAAAGTAATGTAGAAAAGGTTCAGATACAAGCAAAACTAATAGATCGAGCACACAAGCTAGCAGATTGAGCACAAAAGATAATCCATAATAGCAGATCTGTTCTAACATAGTATAGACAACCCCAAAGAATTCAGTCAAGCATACTCCCTCCGTCCCGTGAAGAGTGCAATCTTGAGATTCAAAAAAAAATCCCACAAAAGAATGCAATTCTAGCTATAACCACCAGTTTTATTCTAAAAACAGACAATTATTTGCATGCAGTAACTACCTTCATGCCAAAATTAGTGAGATTGGGACGGTTACCGAGGGTAGCATGGTCATTTACTGACGTCATTAATCTGTCTAAAAAAAGCTGAAATTGCACTCTTCACGCGACAGAGGGAGTATGATGTATGAAGTCAGTGATCAGAACTAGAAATACTTACAGTAGCACCCACCCAAAGAAGTGGCCACAAGAGCTTGGTTCACTGCATTGTCCCACAGCTCCCACACGGGGTAGTTCACGTCAATGCTGAAATTGGCTGCATTCTTATGCTTCTTCTGCTACTGCCGGTAGAGAACCCCGTATCTCTCCTTCCCTTCATTCTTCAACAGTCCCTGAAAATCAGAATCACAGGCTCGTTTCACTGAGGCATTTCCACAAGCACCTGACAAGCATCCATCCAATAATTAACAAGCAGACAGAATTGAGACCTAGAAAGAGTAGAGATCAGTCTCTCGGAGGTTGGAGCCTGGAATGACTTCATAGCCGTGTGAGCGGGCTGGTGAAGAAGGCGTCAAAGGAGTCAGAGGACGGAGCTTGGAGGCCGATGTGGGAGAGATGTGCACCGCCGCTGCAAGGATCCGCGCCGGGACCCCACTCACCCATGACGTGGGCCATGAGGAGGAGCCACTGCCGCAAGGGATCCGTGCCAGGACCCCACTCGCCATGCCGCGGGCCGTGAGGAGGAGCCGCCGCCGCGAGGGATCCCCGCCGGGAGGGCCCGCCGCCGCGGCGAGGGAGCCGCAGATCCCTCGGC
>OAMR01000282.1:144861-177236 GCA_900205405.1 Echinochloa crus-galli | reverse complement strand
CCATTAGCTTCTATTGTTAATGGTTGGTTCTGAGAGTTCGTCGGGTTCTTTCGTCGGAGATACGGCGGTTGGAGTGCGAGGGCGGAGGAAAGCCGGGAAGTGGAACAGAGGAGAGCTGCAAAAGAGGGGATCTCTTCGCTTGCGGTGGTGGTGAAATTTTGGGGAGCGGACGCGATCGGAATAGCGTGTGGACCGTCTGGGGACAGAGTGGCGCCGGACGGCCGGAGTGGAGTGGCGAGCATATGAGGTTAAGCTGGTCCAATTTAACAAAAAAAAATTAACACGATAAATATAAGGTAATGACTTCATTTCGATCCGCCGTGTCCTTGTCGATCGGAACGGCTGGCTCCCTCCAAACGCCGTCTCCTCAAACCCCATCGCCGCCTCACCGGAACTCTAGCCCCCCGCAGCCCGCCGCCACAATCCAGGGCGGCCAATGCGGCAACCAGATCGGGGCCAAGTTCTGGGAGGTTATCTGCGACGAGCACGGTATAGACCACACCGGCAAGTACACGGGCGACTCCGACCTCCAGCTCGAGCGGATCAACGTGTACTACAACGAGGCCAGTGGCAGGCGGTTCGTCCCGCGCGCCGTGCTCATGGACCTTGAGCCCGGTATCACGAACTCCATGCACTCGGGGTCCTACAGCCAGATCTTCCGCCCCCGACAACTTCGTCTTCGACTAGTCCGGCGCCGGCAACAACTAGGCAAAGGGACACTACACCGAGGGCATTGAGCTCATCGACTCCATCGTCGACGTTTTCCACAAGGAGGCCGAGAACTGCTACTGCCTTCAAGGTATGTGTACCCCCGCCGGATCTGATGTTTCCCCACTCTTCCCGTTCGGTTTATGGAGCCACGAGCCATCTGGATCTAGGGTTTACGCGGCATTGTGCTTGGTCGGAGCTAGTAGATCTGAACGTTTCGTCCTAGATCTAAACGCTTCGTTCGAATTTTGAGGATTTGAGCGGTTAATCCTATCCATTTTGTAGAAAACATAGTCCTCAGTGACTGTTCAGTTATGGATTCCTAGCATGCTTTTGTGATTCATTATGCATTTCCTCCTTGCTGCAGGTTTCCAAGTCTGCCACTCGCTGGGAGGAGGTATTGGCTCAGGAATGGGCACCCTAGTCATCTCTAAGAATTAGGGAGGAGTACCCGGACCGGATGATGCTGACATTCTCAGTCTTCCTGTCGCCCAAAGTATTTGATACTGTCATGGATCCCTACAATGCCACGCTCTTCATGCACCAGCTTGTTGAGAACACAGATGAGTGCATGGTTCTCGACAATGAGGCTCTCCGCACGCTCAAACTTGCCACACCGACCTGTAAGTGTAGGGCTGGACAAAATGCTCAAAGCTCGTTAGCTCGCTCGGATCGCAGCCGGCTCGGCTCGACTCGGCTCGGCTCGGTGCATATTCCTAACGAACCGAGCAAGAGTTTTTGCTCGTTAGTATAACGAGCGAGTTCGAGCTGGCTCGCGAGCTGCTCGCAAGCCAAACGAGCCAGAAGATTTAATAGACTAATGAGTAAATTATTAATTAATAATACACAATAATATATATAATATAAAAAATTATAATATTTATATGGTCTTGACACCTTCAAAACCTACTCTATCATACTATAATAATAGAATATAACCATAACATCATCTAAAATCACGTATATAATATACATATATTATTATTAATTAATAATTTACTCATTAGTCTATTAAATCTTCTGGCTCGTTTGGCTTGCGAGCAGCTCGCGAGCCAGCTCGAACTCGCTCGTTATACTAACGAGCAAAAACTCTTGCTCGGTTCGTTAGGAATATGCACCGAGCCGAGCCGAGTCGAGCCGAGCCGGCTGCGATCCGAGCGAGCTAACGAGCTTTGAGCATTTTGTCCAGCCCTACACTTACAGGTCGGTGTGGCAAGTTTGAGCGTGCGGAGAGCCTCATTGTCGAGAACCATGCACTCATCTGTGTTCTCAACAAGCTGGTGCATGAAGAGCGTGGCATTGTAGGGATCCATGACAGTATCAAATACTTTGGGCGACAGGAAGACTGAGAATGTCAGCATCATCCGGTCCGGGTACTCCTCCCTAATTCTTAGAGATGACTAGGGTGCCCATTCCTGAGCCAATACCTCCTCCCAGCGAGTGGCAGACTTGGAAACCTGCAGCAAGGAGGAAATGCATAATGAATCACAAAAGCATGCTAGGAATCCATAACTGAACAGTCACTGAGGACTATGTTTTCTACAAAATGGATAGGATTAACCGCTCAAATCCTCAAAATTCGAACGAAGCGTTTAGATCTAGGACGAAACGTTCAGATCTACTAGCTCCGACCAAGCACAATGCCGCGTAAACCCTAGATCCAGATGGCTCGTGGCTCCATAAACCGAACGGGAAGAGTGGGGAAACATCAGATCCGGCGGGGGTACACATACCTTGAAGGCAGTAGCAGTTCTCGGCCTCCTTGTGGAAAACGTCGACGATGGAGTCGATGAGCTCAATGCCCTCGGTGTAGTGTCCCTTTGCCTAGTTGTTGCCGGCGCCGGACTAGTCGAAGACGAAGTTGTCGGGGGCGGAAGATCTGGCTGTAGGACCCCGAGTGCATGGAGTTCGTGATACCGGGCTCAAGGTCCATGAGCACGGCGCGCGGGACGAACCGCCTGCCACTGGCCTCGTTGTAGTACACGTTGATCCGCTCGAGCTGGAGGTCGGAGTCGCCCGTGTACTTGCCGGTGTGGTCTATACCGTGCTCGTCGCAGATAACCTCCCAGAACTTGGCCCCGATCTGGTTGCCGCATTGGCCGCCCTGGATTGTGGCGGCGGGCTGCGGGGGGCTAGAGTTCCGGTGAGGCGGCGATGGGGTTTGAGGAGACGGCGTTTGGAGGGAGCCAGCCGTTCCGATCGACAAGGACACGGCGGATCGAAATGAAGTCATTACCTTATATTTATCGTGTTAATTTTTTTTTGTTAAATTGGACCAGCTTAACCTCATATGCTCGCCACTCCACTCCGGCCGTCCGGCGCCACTCTGTCCCCAGACGGTCCACACGCTATTCCGATCGCGTCCGCTCCCCAAAATTTCACCACCACCGCAAGCGAAGAGATCCCCTCTTTTGCAGCTCTCCTCTGTTCCACTTCCCGGCTTTCCTCCGCCCTCGCACTCCAACCGCCGTATCTCCGACGAAAGAACCCGACGAACTCTCAGAACCAACCATTAACAATAGAAGCTAATGGGGCCATGCGCGGCGCGGTGACCGAGATGGTGCGCTCCTTGCGCAGCGGCAACCTCGCCTCCAGGGTCTTCGACCGCCAGCTCTTCTCCCCGCGTCCCGGCGCTGCCGTATGTTATGTTCCCTCGTCCTCCTCCCCTCCCTTCCTCTGCTCCGTGTTCCGTTGCTGTCGTGCCTGGGAGAGGGTCGTGTGGCGGGTGCGTCGAGGACGGCCAAAGTGTGGATGGCTTAATTCCCTGGAGCGGGGGAACCACAGCTTTGGTCTGGGAAGGGTTAGGTGTGGTTGCTATTTGGAGTTTGCCTCAGGATCGTGTGATTAGCTTTTGCTCTGCCTTTGTGGGCTTGCTAGGGTTGCTGCGGTTATGTCTAGCAGTAGGTCAGGGAAGCCCGAGATGATAATATATACCTAGGTAGTGTTTGGTTGCTTGAACCAAATCGAACCTGAATAGGATGGTTCACCTGAATAGAATGGTCCTGAACGATACGGTACAAGTTGGATGTTTGGTTGCCTGAATGGGATGGTACATGATATTGTTTGGTTGTTTGAATGGAATGATGCAAGACGATACATGATCATGTTTGGTTGCCTGAATGGATCTGGATATGGCAACCTCCCTCATTTAGGTGGTAACTTTACCTCCAATTAATAGACAACGAAATTCAGCATGTTAAATAGATAATTAATAAATAGATAAATTTACAAAGGACCCATTCAGTGAGAAGTCCAACATTGAGCAATCCGATTTAAAGACAAGCCCAACACTGAGATAAGTACAGACAATAGTTCATGCTCCGATTTTTACAACAATGAAACACACATGAATCCCAAATCTACAAGTGTTTATAGCAGTCCACATCCGCAGCCTTAAAAACAAATCAGATCCATACTTTGCTTGAGGGAGAGAATGCCAAACACGAACTGCAAGAGAAATCTCCCTTCCTGATGCAATAAAAAAATAATATTTTCCATTAGGGCATGGTGTTGCTACCCCAAGATGAAGGGAAAGGAAGGGGGCGAGGAGAGGAGAGGAGAGGAGAGGAGAGGAGGGAAGTGTTGGCCTTACCTGGCCCTTGGTCTTCACTGATGGCGGCTAGGCACGAGAGGAGTGGGCGGGGAGCCGCCCAGCGCCGTCGCCAGTCGGCAGGGGAGGAACGAACGGAGGGGTCAGGGGTGGAGCCGACAGAAAGAAACGGAGGGGGGGCGGGCGGTGAAAATAACGAGGGAAAGCAGGCGGGTGGAGAAAAAACGGGAGAAGGGGAGGCCGGGCGGTGAAAAGAAATGGCGCGCGTAGTCCTGAGCGGTTTTGTTCGCTCGATTTTGCCGCACGGGATGATTCAGGATGAGAGAAGAATATTCTTGGAATCTGGACGAGGTCATCCAGGATGCATCGGTTCAGTTCGGCGAACCAAACGCGCCGGCACTTCCAAATTCAGGACGGACTCGTACAAGAACCGATTCATCCAACAAACCAAGATCATGCTGGCAAAGAGCGCTGAAGTGTTGGAATATAACCAAGCTAATTCAGGCCTTCTGAACGCTATCGCTAGGCCAATGTCGAAATGAGCTTGGGTTAGCTTGGATAACGTTCTCTTCGGTCTACACTAGCTCATGATTATTCAGATCATACATTTGTAGAGCATTTATGATAGGAAAGTACCTCGTCAATAGACATGGTTGCGTGTTTGTCTTAGCTACATATTTAAATATTTTATGTTAAGAAATTAAAATTTAATTTAATATAGTGCCCAGCTTGACACTGAAAGTCTGAACCAGTGATGTAACATTCAACACTGAGTACTTCTGCTTACCTTTTTTAATTATAGACTTATAGCATATATAAACTGGAGAACATTATGCTGAACAATCAATTGCTTAGTTTGAAAGCTAAAAAGAATCTTAAAATAATCTTCTGTAATGCCTTTTATATTTGTGGCTGTGGTCTTCTATATTTATGTTAGATGATGAAAAGTGAAAGAGCAAGAATCTTGTAAGGAGATCTAAGCTGTCTTTTGTTGTTCTTTCCATACCCGCTGACAGGTTAACAGTATTAGACAGTTCTATGAGAATTTGGTTCCAAGCTACACTATATATGACATAGATTGCCCAGACTTTTCATTTCGCAAGTTCACTGATGATGGCAAATATCTTGTGGCTTTTAGCCGAAACCACCAAGATTTGATTGTATACCGCCCCATCTGGTTGACCTATTCATGCAATGAAGAATGTGATTCTCATGATCTTCCACCAAAAGCAAAGAAGTTTGATAGCTTCTTTAAGCAGCTCTACTCAATTCCGCTTGCATCCAGCAATGAATACATTTGCAAGGACTTTTTTCTGTACATGGAAAGCCATCAATTTGGCTTATTTGCAACGTCAACTGCCCAAAGTAATGATTCAACTGCCACTGAGGGTGCAATACATGGGGTGCCATCAATTGAGAAAATAACTTTCTATCTTGTGAGGTATAGTTCTTGTCTCAGGAGGAATGCATTTTTTGGTGTCTAAGTTACAATATATTTTGTAACCATTGTTTCCATCGTTTGGGTGGATTAGGACATCTCTATTTCTGTTACCAGGCTAGAAGATGGCGTGATACTGGATGAAAAGGCTTTCTGCAATGATTTTATCAATCTGGCACATAGCATTGGTGCTTACTTGTATGAGGACCTGCTTTGTATTGTTTCTCTGAGATATCAAACAATACATATCCTACAGATCCGAGAATCAGGCAACCTTGTTGAGGTACGCAGAATTGGTGCTTTCTGCCGGGAAGATGATGAGCTATTTCTTCACTCACATGTTCAGGTATCTGCTAATTTCCGTTCTACAACTTTGTTGTATTTTAAGTTACATTAAGTTTCCTTTTTGTTTTTCGTACACACTTGTAAAGTTCATGTGTTAAATGGTCTGTACATATTGTTATTAATATATCAATTAGGACATGCGTACAGCGTTTTGCATGGTCATCACTCATCAAATACCCACCCTAATCTATATGACAATATCATTATAATGCTGATTCACATTATCAATGTACTCCCTCCGTTTCAAAATGTGAGGTTTTAGTTTTGTCCTAAGTCAAACTTCTCTAACTGATACCAAGTTTATGAAAAAAATTGATTAAGACTCAGTAAGAGCCCGTGCGTTGCTACGGACAAACAAATATAAAATTCAAGTTCGCCGTATCCAGATATCACAATTATATCCAAAGTTCAATTTCGCAAGGTCAGCTTCAGTGTGAGCCCAAATCAAACAATACACCAAAAAAAATTGAACATTAGCAAATAGTGGCGGTTGATCGCTATCTATTGCTAAAATCGACCTTCAAACACAAGTCGAACCATAAAAATGAACATAGCAAATAGTGGCAGTCCATCGCTATCTATTGTTAAAATCGACCTTGAAACACAAGTTGAACCATGGCGCATTTGTAATAAAATACTCATATTCACTTGGACATGGCAGTTTCCTGATTCTCGATGCGTGAAATAACTGATCAAAGATCAGATGCATGTTGTTGTATGGAGTCTGGACCTGGACAGCAGCAGCAAAGCATTGGTGAGACCTAGGCATTGGGCAATCAGCCATAGACCGAGATTTGCCAAGCTGCATGAATGCACCATGGCTGCAATTGATACTTGTCTAATAACCCGGAAATCAAAATAATATTGTAGTTCTTCATTCTTGTGATTCATGGTTGTGATCGGAACAGAAAAAGGCAGGGAAGTTAACATAGACACAACATAGAGGAACTGAGGAAGTTTATAGAAAAGAAGGAAAAGGAGCAGAGAGGAACAACGAGGCAGGGAGGTTGGCATGTCCTGACTCAGTGACTCTGTGTCGTCAAGAGCATTGTGAGCTAAGCCCATTGTTAATTATGGTAGCACTTTGCCCTGAAAAAAGAAGGAAACGATTAACAAAGCAATTGATTGCACGTCGTTTGCAGTATAGAAAAATACTTTAATTCGGGAGTTACATGTCCTTTAGTCAGGTTAGTTCTTAGTAAGTTGAGTTCAGAATTCAACAGGGTTTATCAAAACTATTAGGCATGTATAGCCTTTCATATGTTAGCCATGTATAGCTGATTGTTTCCTTGTATATCAAGCCATCTTGGCTATATATAATAGAGGCACCCCCCCCCCCCCCTAGAGGTCACCCCCCTCATTGGGTGTGAGGTGTTTTATCCAAATCATATCTCTCTACATACAAAAATATTGAAATATCCATATTAGAACTCGTGATAATTTTGTAAGTGGACATCATCAAGGCACCAAGCTAGGGCTGAGCAGATATCAAACAACCATGATGACTATTGTCAATCTGTCATCGCATTTCATTTTCTCTCATCAACCAGTGCTCATTGCCTATCTGTTCTTCCTTTCTGATACTTCCTTCTCCATGAAGCTCCACAGCACTGCACCATTACACAATCTCCTTCAAACTCATCATCAATTAATAACTTGAAATAAACTATCTATAAGGAAGAAGGTTAGCAATGGATGGTGTCATTGATCATAGATTCAAGATAACCCAAGGCTACAGGTTTGAAGAAACAACAATTACGTCCCTACAAAGTTTCCTACATGACACTTTAACTAACCAATGTCGAGATTTGAGAAAATTAAATCACATTCAGAAACCAGATAGAATCCTCCCTGCTGTTGTGTTCTGTGTTCTTTTTTCTGAAAAGTGTTCTAAAATTAAAAGTCACGCTCCTTTGGATGGGATACCCAAAAATCATTCAGCTACATCAATAAGTTGTAATTGTCATCTTGCATTGTCACTTCTGTTGCATGCAAACCTCGCTCATCTCATTAACCTTGCAGAAAGTAGTAATCTAGTAAAAAAACTCACCTTCCTGAGACATCACTACAATTTCAGTCCATTTGTTTCCAAGAACTTTTCGAGCCTGCATAATGGTGACAAGCAGATAAGAGTATACGGTTTGCCACTTTAAGCTATACAGCAGAAGAAGAATAATGAATATTACGGCAAAACAACTGTGTATTGGGTTTCAAATTTCCACATGCCACCACAGCAAATTCACCATAATACAAGTTCAGACAAACTTATCTGTCAAAGTGCATATCAGCATGATGGGAATCGTGCAACATAGTATAGGCTCCAACCTGCAAAATTTCTAAACTAGTCACACAATAATTCGTGGTCAACTACTCAACTGTCAAAGATCGCTAATGGAGAGGACCGATAAGCCTAGCATCCAAATTCTATGGAAATTAATAAGAATTTTATACGACAGTGTACATCAAGATCTCACCTCGCACAATATCATTCATATCCTCTTCCCTGGGCCACCTGCCTTTGTTGCAAGAGTTCAAATAATTGTCGATCTCTTACTAGAGAGAAAATTTTATTCAATGGACAGGTCCAACTTCAAAACCTTAAGTAGGGCAAACCACTTTCTGAAACCCACTTTCCAAACACACTGAATATAAATAAAAAGGAGAAAATTATAAATATCAAATCTATGTGAATTCTACTACATCTGACTATTGTCACCGTAGCAAGCTGAGAACCAACGAAGAATGGCCCTAGCTTTCCGAGACAATATTTTGCTATTGAATCCTCAAGCATCTTATTAAAGCTCCTACAAGTGTTCGAGAAAAAAAATTAAAGCTCCTACAAGGAAACCCATTAAGAAATGACAGAATGAAGGGATACCACCATTATAACAGTATACCAAGTTCAACACTTTCACTTTAGTACATTTTTCCCTCGTGTAATGACAGAGTACATGACTATTGTCACCATAGCGAACTGAGAACCAATGAATATGCAAGCAATTTATCTAAGAGTATTATTGTTAGACCCATTGGAGCCTCTGCCTAATGGTCACACGAAAATACTAGTGTATGTCCCAGATAACTTATTGACAAAGTATTGCGGTATGGAGATAAATAACTCATGTAACGAACAATTTAGTCCTACAGTTGATTTATCTATGCTCCGTAAATGCAGCAGAAGACTTTGGAAACATTAAGTTGTATGCCATAACTGTCAAGCATCTGGCAGCTTAATTTGATCACAAATTCACAATCCACATGTGCTTCATGAAAATTGAAAAGAACTCAAGAATCAGAAGGAAAGTTGTTGGATATTAATGAAGTTTCAGATCAGCATTCCTTTTTCCTTCAGGTCTTGATAAGAGCTACTTCATATGATAATGAAAATATGTATCACACCATTGAGTAAACAGATGATATCTCAAAGACAAGCATGCTGCAGCGTGAGGACTCAGACTGAGGGTGTGTTTGGTTGGGCTGTGGCTTTGAGAAAAGCTGATGTGGGCTGTGGCTTTAGAAAAAGCTACTTTGACAAAGCTGCTGTGGGATGAATGGAAGCCTGTTTGGTTGAGCTGCTGTGGCTTTTGGCTGGGCTTCCATCACTTCCCTCTAACTGTGCCTTGGGCCCAGCCCGTCAGCGCCTATCCTCTCTCCCCTCTTCTGTTCGCGACCGAGCGCCGCCACCTACGCTCCGCTTCGCCTCCGCGCCCAAGCCTGCGCCCGCCCGTCACCTGCTCACGGCGATGAATGCCAGCACAGGGCCGGAGACTCTGGTGCGGGAGATGGTGAGGTCAGCGAGGGCGGAGAGATGGGCGAGGGCCGGAGGGATGGCGCCCATCACGCCGGGCACCTTGAAGATTTGGAGCTCCTGGAGGAGCTCCTGGAGGTGGACGGGGCCGGTGACGTTGGCGGTGGCGGCAGCCGGCGAGTTCGTGGCGGTCCCAGTCCCTGCGCGCTCCCCTGCGACGAAGGCCTCTTCGGGCACGTCCTCCAGGGCACCTCCGCCGGTGACTCGCGTTCCCGCTCCTCCACGGCATCTCCGCCGAAACCTACCCTCCCGCTCTGCGCGCGCCATTGGTTGGGCGGCGGGGGCGCGCGGCCGGGAGGCGGGCGACGACGGGGGCGCGACGGCCGGGGAGGAGGCTGGGGAAAGCGGGCGCGGCTGGTAGGTGGGCGGCGGCGGGGGCGCGACGGCCGGGAGGGGGGCGGCGGCGGGGGAAGACGGACGACGACGGGAGCGCGACGACCGACGGGAAAGGAAGGGTGGGGAATAGAACGAACCGTTTTTCTGTGTAATCAGTGGCATGGTGGGTAATTTTAGGATCCAAAAGCAGGTGAAAGCAGGGTCTGACATGCTTTCAAACTTGTACTAGGGAAAAGCTGCTTTTAGCTGTGACTTTGGATGACAGCCAACCCCTTTGGTTGGGCTTTTGGCTTTTTTGGATGCAAAAGCAGGTTGGAAGCCCAACCAAACGCACCGTGAGTCCTCCCAGCATATTACTTCCACGACACAAACTTGGACATGAGTTCTGCTAAAACCAACTTGAGGCATCTGCATTTTCTGATGAAATGCAGAATGACAAGGTGCCATCTTCATTTTCACTATGACAATACGAATGGCATTTGCAGAAATAGGTAGATAGCAGTATAGTGTCAATTGTGCTACTTGATAGTTACAGTGAGGTCATGCTAAGCTGTTAGAGACCGGATTAGATAGACAGTCAGGTGCTTTTGCTGAAACATATATTTTCACCAAAACTTAACAATTCTCACTGGCATTTACAGAAACTGCATTGCACTCAAATTTCCTATATGCACAGCACATGAGTGTCCCTAGATATAACACATACATGAACTCATGTCGCAAGCAGAACCTCTCTATGCACAACACATGAGCCACCATGCAAAAACACTCAAATATACTATGCTGTTTTAAGCCCCATCAAGACCTGACCTGAACTGCTCTACAATGATCTCTGTGAGTGCGTTTGGAAAAAGTCTTGCACCCTAAAAGCATGATTTAAATCCAATTCCAGCCACTCAGGACAGGCGTTTTGAAAGCAAAATTTAAACTGCTGATGTTACCTTAATGGTTCTCTTAAAATTTTGATAGGTTTATGTCCAATTAAACTACTTTTGAGTTTTGCCAAGAATGGTTAAGGGAGCTTTGCCAAAAGCAAACAGTAAATTCACAGCAAGTTAATAAAGCATTAGGATATGAATATATGATTCATTGTAGGAGGAAATCAGACGTCAATCTGTCCAGTTTCGGGGGTCACGAGATATAGTGAGTAACTTTCAGTCTGAACTGAGAAGCATGCATTTTTCGGTTCGATTGGATCATTGGAAAGCTTGTCCTCTCACCTCTGTATCACTGATATGATTTTCTGTTGAAGAATATAAACATGCCTGCATCTGTTCAGATGTGACTTTGTGCTAGAATATTTGATTGTTTATTTTCTAGAGTTGAACTTGTACATGATAAATCTGTATGAGAAATACTATCTATGTCTATGATCTTAACGAGCCTGATTCATGCAGACTGGTTGCGGGGGTTCTTTTCTTCCTGGCATCAAGCAACGTTTGTTATCGTATATTTTTCGCAAAACATTGAATGAAGTTCCAGATCAGACTTTGGTTAGCTACCTTATCTCATTTGAATCATTTTCCAGAAGTATCTCATTATTTTAAATAATTAGGGAAAGCTATATCATAATTTAATTTGCCCTCTATTTGTTATTTACAAAGGTTGCTACTTCATCTGTCATTGTTGGCATAGTGTTACCTGTTTGGAATGTTGATAGTATTCTTATTGCTAATTTGTTTATTGCTTCGTTTGTGATATTTACAGCCTTTGTAAAATGTTTTGTTAAAGTGAAAATAATTTCTCTTCTTGTTTGAATTTTGAAGCATTGAATTTGTTTGCAGAGGGTCCAGCATCTCAAGAAGTTCTATTTTCACTTCCAAGACTATGTTGATCTCATCATATGGAAGGTATCGATATATATTCTTTTTTTTTGTTTTCACATTGTCCTACCTTCCCCTTTTCTTGTGAGTTGAAAAGATTTTTAATTATTTACTGGCACTTACTGTAGTTCATTTTTAGCAATAGCATGAGCTTGATGTCAGGGCCTGTGTCATTTGCTGAACAGACCATTTTCTCTTAAAAAATTATATGCAAAAGGTGCTTACAACATGATAGTTGATCAGGTACAGTTTTTGGATCGTCATCACCTATTTATCAAGTTCGGTAGTGTGGATGGAGGGGTAAGTCTTCTTTTCTGTCATCCTGCTAGCAGGCATGGCATACCTTGATGTCATCTAACTGCAAACACTTTTTCGATATACCTAGGTTTCTCGAAGCACTGATCAGAACTTAGCATTGTTTGCTGTGTACAACATGGAGACGACGGATATTATTTCGCTTTACCAGGTATTTAGGACAATGGAATACTACACGTTACACCATAGTTTTTTTAGTGTGCTGAGCTTATTTTATAAATTGTTAACAGAATTCATCAGAGGAGCTCTATTCCTTGTTTGAACAATTTTATGACCATTTTCATGCAAATCCACAAGATTCATCACATGGAAAATTTATCTCGTCGCACTCCAATGATGTTCATGCTCTTGATCAACTTCGCATGATAAGAAATAAAGCAAGCAGCTCCTCACAGGTAATATTTATTGAACAGTATGATCCAGTTTTCAAAGACCATTTAGCTCTTGGTTCCACAAGACATGAGAACTTGCACATGTAGGTCCACTTTGGTAGGGCTTCCAAGTGATTCGGCTGCTCCTTCAAATGCACGGTAGCAGTACTGTTCATTGAAGCTCCTTTTCTCTCTCCATGCAAAATCACCTAGCAAACGAGGGAGCCGGTGAAGCTAAAAATTAAGCTAAAAATTCTAGCTCCACCGCCTCCAGCTCCTGGAAGCTACAGTACTACTACAGTACCAGAGCTGGAGCACCTGGGAGCCCTACCAAAGGGGCCCATAATCTTCCGTTGCTTCCCCCCCATATTTTAAATTTGTTGTATGGAAGTAAGGCATTACAAACATGTACATAGAATAAAATATAAAACTATGTAGATATATGTATAGTCAACAACACTGGACATCAAGTGTAGTTTTTAAACGCACCATTCGGTATTTAACATCATATTTCAGTACAGAGATTTTATTGATTCTTAATTGATAATTGAATGCAAAGATCTCTGTTCACATCAACTTAACAGTCAATTAACCTGGTATTTAATAAGTTAGGGACATGCTGGTTGTATTAGACAAAACAATCAAATTCTTGTTTTTTGAGCTTTGAGTGTCTTCCAGTATATATGGAACCTAGCGCATATTGTTTTCATGTTAATGTTAGAACAAATCCTATCTTGCTGCAGAAAAGTAGAGGTACCAAATACTACTACTCCCTCCGTTTCAAAATGTAGGTCGTTTGACTTTTTCAACTACAAGTTTGACTCGCTCGTCTTATCCAAAATTTTGTGCAAATTATCATATTTTTTGTGGTGGTTTGCTTTATTGATATAAAATCTTCAAAAATGCCTTAAATTTAACTATATTTTCACAATTTTTTTTGAATAAGACGAGCGGTCAAACTTGAGGTTGAAAAAGTCAAACGACCTACATTTTGAAACGGAGGGAATAGTTGATGTACATTATTTTCAACTACTTGATGAGTGCTGCTCTTTGAGGCTGTTAGAAGACTCAGGTACCCCAGGTTGTTGAGCTCTAGTTTCTGGGATCAGCCTATGCCATGCCCCTGGCTTTATCATGGTGCCTAGCCAAGCTCTATCCTTGCCCACCATGCCTCTGCCATTGTGATTGGCCTAACTTGCCCTGCTACTGCTAGCCTGACTATGTTGCAGTATCGCATGTCTTGATCCTCTAGCCTTGGCTGCCATCATGAGTCATGGCGCATAGCTTTCAGTCATACTGAGAACACCTGTGTTGTGGAGGTGGTGTTACGTGATGGCGTGAAGAGGGTGATGGGTGTGGGGTCTCCTACCACATTTTTCATTGGTGGCTATAGGTAGAGTTTAGAGGATGGGGTGAAGGGGAAGACAACCAAAGAATGAAATTTTGACAATGGTGAAAATTTGTTGGGTTAGACTGAAGTATGTTGCAAAATATTGTTTTTTCGGTGAGTTTGTTTATTTGTTTGTATTATTAGCTGTTTTTCAGTGAGTTTATTTATTTATTTGTTTTTGTTAGTTGTTTGTTTGGGAGATTCAAGATGTTGGGGGTGAGGTAAATGATCCTATGCCACTGCTGCCGCCACCAAAAAACATAGCTCTAAAGTAGCAACTGTAATAGATATTTTGCTTGTTATTGGGTTGGTGCTCATGGGAATTTAAGGTTTTCATTTTTCTTTCTTACTAGGTAAAGGCCCGTGTGATGCTACGTGCACACAATTTTAAAATAAAGTAAAACTATTTTATAGAAACATGGTAAAAAGACAATAGATACATTGTCTAAACTATAAATTTCAGTAGCAAAATGTTAAAAAAGATGGAAAAAAGTGTACCCAACATGCCAAATGTTTTAAACTCCTGATACAAATTTATAAGAATCACCAAGACAGGGAATGCTACAGCAATTTATGCTTTTCCATTTCTGAGGCTAATGTAGCGTCCAAGATAATCTCGTAGAACTTCAGGTATGTTGCAAGCATTGTTGCAAGCATACTGGTTCTCCTTGTATGTCAATAGGTGTATTAAGAAGCGCTTTCTCAGTTCACACTTCACAGGCTTCCTGCACATATATTATATAGATAGTTGTATCAAAAACAATCAGCACTCATGTACTAATAAGTATGTATAAGACATATTTGTATTCCAAATTTTAAGTCCAGTCATTCATGTTTAAATGTAAGGGCTATAAATTTCCAAAACTTCTCTTAAATCCTAACATTCATCTATATAAATTATCATAAGAAATTGGGAGGTCGAATATCTTCACAAAGAGCTCTTGACGCAAAATGCTTTGTTCAAATATCCCTCCAAACCGTACTTCCTGATGGATCTCATAGAACCACATCAAACCCTTCACGCTTCCCAAATTAGACGAAACATAAGAGTGGAGATCCTTATTGGTTACCTGTGAAAGAACTACCAAACTGGCCAAATTAGATGAAACATAAAAGTGGAGTTGCTTATTGGTTACCAAAAAACTTTCACAATGCTTCTCAAACTACAGAATCATACCTGCTGGAGGCTGTGCCTTCTTATCATTCTCGATGACAATCTCTGAACCTGTTCTCTCAGCCTAAACTTATAGCTGGTCACGACCTGCTACTCTGAAGGAAGCCAGTAAGGTGATACGAGATCTAAGTATGAATTAGAAGACGAATAACTGTTGTAAATCACCAAAGTACATATTGACAAGCACAAATCATTCAAAAGAACAACCGTTGCAAATCACGTCTAAGTTATAACCATGGAAGTGTTTCCATCTATCAACAATATATATAATCTTATAATAGCCATGTACTATTAGACCAAGTTACCAACAATTAAACACAGGTTCAAAGAGTTGCAGCCGAAAGTAAGTGTGACTTCTGTATCGGCTGAAACCGGATTCACTTCTGTATCGCCACGAAGGGAGAGAAGGGGAGGGAAGCGAGGAGAAGACGCGAGCCGCAGGTGGATTAGCGCGGTGGAGGAACGCCGTGCGCACGGGGCCTGGCGGCTAGGGTTTCAGCTGGGAGAAGTGCGGGTGATTGGCCGGGCCATGGAGCCGCGGGAGGATTGGACGGCTGCACTCGCGGAGGAGTCCACTGGAGTCGGTTCGTGAATCGGGCCATGGAGCCGCAGGAGGATTGGACGACTGCACTCGCGGAGAATTCCGCGGGAGTCGGTTCGTGAATCGGACGGTCCAAATCGGTGGAGGGACGACCATCGCTGCGGTTCCCGTTGATGAACCCTGAAAACTTCTCACTTTTGGTTTTTTTAGGGGTAGAGATTGTTCATTTTTTTTCAGGTGCTTAGTTTCTTAATAGATGTTTTCTGGTTAGTTACCTTGTTCTGTTTGACGATGTTATGCTGAAGCTATTGGTAAGTGACTAAGCAATTCATGTTTTATGTTTGGCAGTTTGTGAAAAAGATGATGGCGTCGTTGCCTTACACTTGTCAGTCACAGAGTCCCTCACCATACTTTGACCTATCCCTGTTTAGGTATGATGAGAAGGTATGTTCTGTGGCTTGTTTAAAATATACAGTTATACACTGTAAGAGGTATACGTTCACAGCTTGGCTACTTTACGCTTTCATTTATGCTTAGGTGTTTCCATGAAACTTAATTCAACTTATATATTTCTGCCATATCATATATAAGTTAGAAGTGTATGATATATTGATATGATTATTGTTCCTTCTCTGCTGAGTTGTGGTAATGATTCTTTCCTTTATTCCTTGCAGCTGATTTCAGCAATTGATCGGCATCGGCATTGCACAGAACATCCAATAAAGTTTATATCAGTGAGGCCACCAAATGTTGTCAAATTCAAGATCAAGCCAGGTACTGGTCCATCTGTGTGGTCATGTGCTAAGATTCCAGGGCTAGTTTGTGTGGCAATATATCAACTTGTCTGTATCAAGAATTGTTTACTTGAACCCACCTTTGGGAGAATTGGGGAACAATAATACCATAGTCAGGGTACCACAAGAAGGAAAATATACCACTTATTTCTGAAAGTGACAAAAACATGAGTTTCCTAGTATTGTTTTAATTGACATGATTATATCCTTCTCTTCTGTTCTGTAGGTTCGGATTCTGGTGCTTCCGACAGCAGAGCGAAAAGAATCTCGTCATTCTTGTTTCACCCATTTTTCCCACTTGCACTTTCGATTCAGCAGACCTATATGCAGCCAACTGTTGTCAATATCCATTACAGGAGATAGGAAAATTATAGTTGTCGCCTGTAATTGTAATTGTACCATTAGGGAGCTTGCAGCACTGTTTGCTACAAAATTTTGGCCATCTGTAGTAGGATGTTTAGCTTGCAGCTGTTATAATAGCGGGGTTGGGTAACACGATTTCTGCTGCTTGGAATTGGAAGGCAAAATAGCCAACTTCGTCCCCCGACTATCAAAAAGTCCAAAATCGTCCTCCAACTTCTCAAATCTGAGTCAATTTAGTCCCCCGTTCTAGCTGGCATGTCACGCAGACGATCCACGTCAGCGGTCCATTGTGAAATACCATTTGTACCCCTTGCTAATTAGTTGCTCGGCTGAATGGGAAGTGGGGCCCACGAGGTAAAAAATAATTAAAAAATCACAAGGCGCAACTCATCTTGATCCATCCACCGGAGCTGTGGCCTCCCCACACAGACCGTAGGCAAGCAGCTTCACCGGGCAAGGCGTCGACCCAGCTACCTGCACTGCTTAGCGAGTCGGCGGCGCCGTGAGCGGCTCGTGCTGCTTGAGCTCATTTAAATTGCGGCGCATGCGAGCTGTTACGTCTCGAGCTCGACGAGGCAGGCGGCTGCTGCGGCATGTTTCTCGGCGGCTTCATTATGGCGGCTGCGGTCTGCTGTTGCTTCTCGAGCTCGACGAGGCCCACAGCGTCGACCGACGAGGAGACCAAGGCGGCTAGAGCAGGTGGATGCGGCGGCGCTGGGACTAGGTGGTCAGCGACGGGGTCGTCGAAGGCGGCCGGCGTGGGTGCGTGTGGCCTTGCTGCCGGCGACGGGAGGTACGGGGCCTGAAAGCGCCACCGCCTGCGTGGGGGCGTGACAGCAGCGTGCGACGCCGGTGTCGGCGACGAGCGGGCGCGATGGGGCCGCGGCGGAGGCCGGCCTGCGTGGCGGCGTCGTGTAGCGTCGTCGTCGGCCTGCGCGGGAAGAAGAGCAGATACGTGGGGATGAATCTCTTTAGAAGTAGCAGGGGTACAAATGGTATTTCACAATGGACCGTTGACGTGGATCGCCTGCGTGGCATACCAGCTAGGACCAGGGTCTAAACTGACTCGGATTTGAGAAGTTGGAGGACGATTTTGGTCTTTTTGATAGTTAGGGGACGAAGTTGACCCTTTGTCTAAAGTTGGAGGACGTCGATGGCTATTTTACCGAATTGGAACTGAGAATGGCTAGTTCCAAACAAGTACAAAATGCATAGAGGCTCATCATTCATCTTTGTGACTTGTTCCCCATAACTAGAGGATCTCCTTCGATGGACTATTACTCACAAATCTGACAATATTTACTTTTTTGCTTCTATGAAAGACGCATTATTTGTTTACTCGAGATCTTAGTGACTTCCCGAATGTTGTCTTAATAGAGGTTTGATTGTAAGCTATCTTCAATTTTTTTTATGAAATAGTAAGCGAGCCCCCAAATGGATCATTTTTTATAGCTATCTTCCATTTCTTGTAAGAAAAAAGGTCTATTTTGGCCATGCAACTGTTGCTATGAGTTTGTTATTGTAGCCATTATTTGCTTTGGGCTGGTCTATGTGAATAGGATTAAGAAGATTCAAAATAGATGTATTTTAACATTCAAAGCTTGAGAAGAGATTTCATCACTTGTAGAAAGCTTGTAGGAAAGTGATTTCACCACTTCTAGAAAGCTTTTTTTAGTCTTAAAACTTTTAACATCAGTTACTAGGTTCACGAAAAATGAATCTTGGATGGTGTGACATCAATTGCATGCAGTTTGGGAAGTTATGTGAGTTTCAAATGTCCCAATACATTAAGCATATGGTGGTTTATTGTTAGCAGAGGAGGTTCGGCAGGCCCTTTGGACCTCGGGTCCATTGCCACACGGGCTTGCTGCTGTGCGTGTCCTATAGGGATAGATGATTCAGTGATCTAATAATAGGCAAAGATCTCTATCGGTTGATTCTGATTCTATATACATGTGCTTTGCACCTCATCAATCAATCTATTATCCTGAGCCATATTCACTTCCATCGCTTTCATTTATGCTTAGGTGTTTACATGAAACTTAATTCAACTTATATATTTCTGCCATATCACATATACTAGTTGATGCTGTAAAAGAGTTGGTAGGTATGATAGCAACGAGCACTGGAAGTTTCACAGTATCCACCATTTTGTTGATCTACGCTGTTCCGTATGCCCTGTAATCATCTTGTGGCTTGCTATAAGTTAGAAGTGTATATGATATATTGATATGATGATTGTTCCTTCTCTGCTGATTTGTGGTAATGATTCTTTCCTTATTCCTTGCAGCTGATTTCAGCAATTGATCGGCATCGGCACTGCACAGAACATCCAATAAATTAAGTTTATATCAGTGAGGCCACCAAATGTTGTCAAATTCAAGATCAAGCGAGGTACTGGTCCATCTGTGTGGTCATGTGCTAAGATTCTAGGGCTAGCTTGTGCGGCAATATATCAACTTAGTCTGTATGAAGAATTGTTTACTTGAACCCACCTTTGGGACAATTGGGGAACAATACCACCAGGCACCATAGTCAGGGTACCACAAGAAGGAAAATATACCACTTATGTCTGAAAGTGACAAAAACATGAGTTTCCTAGTATCCTTCACTCTTTTGTTCTGTAGGTTCGGATTCTGGTGCTTGCGACAGCAGAGCGAAAAGAAGCTTGTGGAGACGAGGGGAGTGGCGACGAGTAGAGAGTGTTAGTTAATTTCCAGGATCTAATGAAAAACACAATAATATAAAGATTGTCGAGGCCGCAACAGCTTAGCCTTTTCTCTTCTTCTCTATTTCTCACGTTAAAAAACATATCAACATGTGGATGCTTTTATACTCCGAAGTATCTAACCGGCCAAACATATACAAGGTCTCTATTGCGTATATGTTCTGGACTCAATGCTAGTCTCCACAAACTAGCATGCGTACTCCTACCAAAATAAGCATACGACACTTACATATAATCACAATAGTATACGAGAATAGCATCTTCGTAGCAAAGAAACTTAAGCATCACTCAAACTTGTATCTTCATACAAAGAAACTTCACTTACATATAATCAAAATTGTACTTTTCCATCTATATACGCTAAAACTTAGAAAAAACAAGATTAATTCCATCATAGAGGAGGAGAGCAGCGGAGGGAGGGTAGAGCTGGACAAAATGCTCGAAGCTCGTCATAGACACCATGCACTATGGGTCGGACCGTGCTAGTGCCGGGCCGTGCTAGTGCTGGGCTTTGGGCCATCTAGTTAAGCCGGACTATTGGTCATTTATAACTGCCGTGTCCATTAGCACTAGCATTTGTCGTAACGTTAAGTCTAACGCGCAATCAGTCGCGCTCCGTGCGGAGCACGCGACCGCACGACGGTCTGGCCCATCTGGGCTTCTTCAGTGCTCGGAGTACTCAGCGAGGGCCTTTTTTATTTTTTTCTCATGAAGAGGGTGCGACGTGCGTGATCGACTGGTGCAGCCCGATGGAAAAAAGGTGCCACGTATTTTTTCTGTTTATTTGCTTTAAAAAATGCGATAACTTTTGATTGAAGTGTCTGTTTTCGATTCCGTTTGCACCACATTATTCCTTACGGTGAGATCTATAAAACTAGATCCATGATGCATATATTTTAAAATATTTTTTATATGCTAACATTTTATGTTAAATGTTTAGTAGCTAGATATATGTTAACTATGTAGCAAGTTATATATAAACCTATCAACTGTCTGACTTTTTTGAATAAATTGATAGTATATTAAATACAGATTGATGCATTGTACATATAAATGATAGTTTACATAAGAACATAACTTGATACTATAAGTTCATACGTAGTTCTTATATTACTAAGAAATATAAATTGATAGAATCATTATGCATAAATTGATAGCCCTGTCATGTATAAGATGTTGACAAGTAGACATACCATAGTTATAACAAAATTTAAAGTCTTTATATAAGATGATACATAGCCTCTGCATAAGTTTGATACACAAAAAAATAGATGTAAAGTTTATACGTATATTGATAATACTAAGTTGATACATTGTATTTACATAAATTTACAACTGAAAGTCACACAAATTGACAGTTCAAACTTACTCAAAATAAGTTGTTCAAACAACACACTAGATGATAATAAACAAATTGACATTCAAACCTAGTCAAATTGATTCATGAAAAACACATAGGTTAGTAGGTTGCTAGGTAGACACGCACACATCATATAGGCTGATAGTTTAAACCTAATCAAATTGATTCAGTTATAGCACATATGTTGCCATCTTCATATAGTACATATTGACACATGTACTATAAATTTTGCAAAATATAACACGTTAACAGAGAGAAGTTGGCACACTATGTTTCACCATAAAAAATAACACGTGTTTCACCATAAAAAATCTAATCAACTAAACATATGTTATATCGTGTCTACATATATAAGTTGATACATACTCTCTAACACCAAGTTGATGTACATAGGTGTCATACACGGTCTATACAAATTGATACAGCACATGTACATAAGTTGCTACTGTCGCTATACATAAGTTGACAATAAAAATAAAATTACTTCGAAACCCATAAAAAGTGGGTCTTATTTTGAAGATAAAATCACGAAGAACATAACAGTGAAAATGCATTTAAAAATGGGCATTTTATGAGAAAGTTATCACCATTTAAAAAAATGAAACCAAGTAAATAAGATGACATCAGCACAACACATTCACCTGCTTGTTCCCGCATGAATCGCTCTATCGCATCTGGTGGTCCGTTCCGTTTGCATGCGCATGATTGGTCTGAACAGGGATCGCGCGATTTGTTTTGTGCGCGACCTGTCACGCGTTATCGCAGTCCTTGTCGTAATCTCAAAAAAAAACTAGCATTTGTCGCGCTCCCCCTCTACGACTCGCGTCCTTTGCTCTGGCGAGCTCGACCTGCGCCGTCTGGGGAAGTTGAGATTATATAAAAAGATAAAAACACACAATGATAAAGAGAGACGGTAATTATCATGAGAGGAGATAAGAGACCAAGATGTGCTTCGTCTCACACACATGGAGGTGGAGGCTGGGAATTGGATGATCAATTGAGCGTGTAGGAATACTAGCTTTTACATGATGTTTTTAGTTTTTTGACCTCAGAAAGCTACGAAAAGCTCACAAAACTGAGCTTTTCAGCTTTTCATAAAAACTCAACTTTTGTAAGCTCTTGGCTTTCCGGAAGCTGCGCAAAAAATTCGTTGTTTGTTTGAGCTTCTGGCTTTTGAGGCTGAAAAGCTGCACATAAGCTCAAACAAACAGGACCAATATCACCAGAGCAGTAGGGGTCAGCAGTATACCACTCCCAGCAGGGTATTTATTGGTAGTAAGGGTCAGCCAGAGTATACCATAAAGAACAACACTCAATACGAGCCGGCAAAAAAGACAGGAAATATACAGATTCATTCATTTCAATGAACTTGGATCTGTCGCCACATCATAGCAACACTGAACAAAAATGTGAACTTGTTCAATACAATCTAGAACAAAACTGAAAGGCAATGAAGAAACAGATCCATCTATCCTGTTGATCCACCTATGAGTTGGGTTGAAGGGGGCACTGACTATATTTACATGATATGTACGGACACTAAAACAAATGTCAGATCGCCTATGTAAGCTCCCGTCGGAAATTCCCTTAGTGACATCGTAAATTAGGATACACCAGGCCGTGCACATAGGCCGCGACGGTGGTAGAAGATGACATTTTTCACCAGCACCTGGTCACCACTTTATTTACCTTGCAGTTCCATCCATCAGCGACAGCAAACTGCAGTTTATTGCATTTTCATCAACAAATTTTATACTGGTTAAGGAGGGGGGAAATCCAATGCTAGTGTATACAAGAAGCCGGTTTCTGATACACTGACCTGCACACAGGACCAGCAAGCTTCTTCTTTTCAGCAATGTATGCCTTTATATCCCTACAAGGATTATAAAACATCTGTGCGTGAGCTAATGAGCGAAAGTGGGGTCTATCGAGAAATGCAGATGCACTTCAAATGAGAAGAGCTGAATAATTCAGATGAGCCATGGTTTTACCTGCATCTGGGAACCGTACAGTCTACATCGTTGCATTCTTTTGAGTGACGAAGCAGAATTCTCCACATGAAGACACACTTCTTGCAACCTCCCAAATTGCGGGCACGGGTATCGCATCGTACGCCATGGAAGAACAATTTCTTCAAGGCTAAACAACCTTGAAGAGTGCAGTTACGAGGATCGAAACATCTCGATGCATGCACAAGGCATTCAAGGTAGTCCTGTTTTGAAAACATGCACAAGATTCAGAAGAACAGAGTTACTATCATGTATCAATTTGAAAGCCAAGAGCAACTATGGAATCAGACATAATTTCAGCACAAGCAATCAACGGAATTAACAGTTGGAGATAAACATCTTATAACACTTTAAAATATGCAAAAGACAAATTCACATAAAATATCCTTTGAGTTTTGGTCCGGAGAGCTGCCATCTATGACCAAAATCGTGTAATTAAGTGGTAGAAAGGAACGCCAGAAGAGCTTGCAAAGATTTAAACTTTGTTGACTAGAGAGTAGGGAACACATATAAGATATTTACTGTTCGGGTTGTAAGAGCGCGGGGTACCTGTAAATTCTTCTTGCTAGTGTCAATCTGTCTTAATTCATGAATATGCAAGCTTTCACCATTTTGTTTGTAGCATGGATCACAAAAGGTGCAACCTAGGCACTCTAGGCACCGCCACACCAAACATTGATCCACAGCAGTGTGGCAAGCAGCACAAGTTGAATTATGTAGATAATAAAGAATCATCATTGTAGAATGCTTTGCCCGCCGGAGGGTATCAAACTGGAATCGGTTGTCTTGACAGTGCTTCAAGAAATCTATTCTGCTGTCGAAATATTTGCTTTCCATTGTTGGATCTCCATCATCCGTCTCCGGTAGAGGTTCTATCTGTATCTGTGGGACAATAAGTTATGGTTGTTAGTATATATAAATTCCACCATGCATCTATTAAATAGAAGCATATTGCTGCAATAATTGTTTGAAAAATTGAAGCCAACAAATGAAGTTTGCATACATACTCTTTGAAATGCATGCTTCTGTTTTGTTGTGGCTGGATGCCTGTCCTTCGGTGCCATATTCTGCTCCTCTGCATGACAGCTATGAAAACCAATACATCAACAATCAATAACGGGCACCTTGTTGCTAGAGAATTGACAAGGTACATAAATCGAGGCTACGCCCAACTTCTACCAGATGCTTACTTGTCACAAAGATGGAAATTTTTACAGCTAGTGCAAACCCAACTTCTACCAGATACAATAGACTGGTGACAGTGCTTGCAAAACTGCTGCAGACAAAGAATAATGAAGTCTTCTTTCATGGTGCGCATCCTTTCTCCAAGCTAGCAACAATGAAAAGTAAGATGTTAGGTACCCACAAAATGCTGGAAGGGAAAAATCACAAATAAAATAAAATAACCTTGTGCACAAGTAAAATGTCCTCAAGGTTTCCTTTTCTGTCGTCACGTTTGGCAACACGTAAGAGCCTTCCTACTTGTGTCTCTTTCTTCTGTGAAGTTTTATCATCTTTCTTCTCAAGGAGCCTCTCCGCTTCTCCAGGCCAAAAATCATTCTCACAGTATGGCAAGCATGCTGCTGAAATACTGGCCTTGCATTCATTGGTAGGCTGAAGGAAAAAGTCAGAGAGTGTATTACGCTCCACAACTACACCCTCCTTAAACTTTTGTAAGCTCTTGGCTTTCCGATGATACCTAAAATTATCAATAAGATAGTCAGATGAAGGCCCATAGAATATATTACGTTACTTTCATTGATATCATGGTAGGAAGACAAACCAGCTTCGGAGCTTGTCCGACTTGGGCATCTTTTGTACTGTTGGATGACAATATAAAACATAATCATCACGCTTAGTAGATGGGCAAGAGATGTGTATAAGAGACAGGCGCATGACAGTTGGTTACTAAATGGCTAAAAAGGATTTCACGACCATCCTGTACCTTTGATTTGTATGGAAATTCCCCAGGATAATTTTCTTGTTTAAAAAATTCATGAAAACGTGGTTGGACTTGCAGTACTCTGTCAGCTGAAGATACTACTCGAACTGTAAGACCTTCAACTCGTGGTACCTAAAAGCACAAAGGAAAAAGTTAAATAGACCTTATGCAGAGTTGACATGAGTTTGTTTTGCGATTCCTATATAGACTAAACTAAGTAAAATTGCAGCCAACATAGATGGCCCAATTATTCCAAGAAACATGTGGTCTAATGTGAATAAGCATCAATGGCCACAACCTTCTCCAAAATTCTAAACTTCCTAAGTTACATCAAATAAAAGCGGTAAAAACTGATGCTGTGCACTCTTATGTGTGCTGTACCATCCTTTCATGGTGTCCAATGATTCAAACAACAGTCTCAATAATACTGATGGTCAAAAGAAAAACATATGGAAAGAAGACCACTTGTTATGTATTATAAAAATCAATACAGTTATCTTGGATCATCAAAACCAATTGAATGTGCTTTAGCAATGAAAAACGAAGACAAGGACTAACAACAAGCAGTCTGATTTACAAAAATGCAAATACATTTCAAGTGCAGACAATTTTTCAGTGCTGAATTACTTAGGTAAACATTGAATTGAAATTGAAAATAATAAAAGGCCCAACATTTGTATCTGATCAACAAGGATCAATGAGCAGGTATCCAACAGGGGTTTACTAGAAGTGAAATAATTAAATATAGCAGGTATCAATGAGCTTTAGTTTGTTATGTCATTAGAATTTACAAGTGTCAGATATCTACCTCTTCAGCACCCTTTGCTGAGGCCCTTGCCCTCTGTTGCCTGTCCTGCTCAAGCCTCTCAGAAAGCCTTTGCTCAATATGATCACTTAGTTTAGTTCTTCTTAACTCTCGTGCTCCAAGAACAGTCGATGACTCCAGTGAATGAATGTCTCCACTATCCTTTTCCTTCAGAAAACATTTTGCACAAGTATATTCAGCCTTCGCCCCTTCACATTTTCTGTTGAAAAGAGCACAGATTTCATGCTGCCAAGCTGTGCACTTGTCGCATTGGACCCACTGAAATGACACAAACGAACAAAAGATGAGTAATAATTAATATACATAAGGATAACTCAAGAGATGAAAAGAATCATTACCCATTCGGCTTCAGCATCTGTTTCAGCATAACTGAATTTCTTCGTGTATTTAGCTCTGGAACTGCTCAGATGGTGACACTTGCTACAAATAGAAGTTTTATCCTTTCCATTTTCAATTTCAACATAATAGCACCCTGTAGAATTTATTATTTTGAAAGAATCATCATTGTAGAATGCTTTGCCCGCCGGAGGGTATCAAACTGGAATGGGTATCAGTATTAATGTCACCCAAGGAACAAGGTGATTTTTCAGGTAATTCTGTGATTTCTGATTGAACTGTTTCGCCACATGCATTGTTCTCATTTACAACAGGCTTTTTCTCCTTTAGACTCTCTACTTGATTGACGACATCAACAAGACTAGGAGCATCAGCTCTCAGGCGTTTTGCTGGACGCTTATAATAAGATTCATCTGAAACAGGTGAAGTTGGCTTTGATACTGTGCTATTTGAGGTCTGCTCAGATCTCTCGGTTCTTTCACTCTCAGGGTGACAAGGATCAGAATTTGTCATGAAGCAACACTGGTACTGGGCACTGGGGTTGCTTAAATTTGAGTATTTCTCCCTGAACAAATCTTCACAGCCCGACATGCGCCGATATTCTTTTATTTCCATGCATCTGTCAATTTGGCATTGTCCTTCGAGATACGTTTCATGTCTTTCAGTTGTGCTATTTGAGTGAATTGACTGGTCTCTCCACGCACCATCTAACTCTTTCTCATATTCTCTGTGTAGTTGAAATGATTGTCCTTTGCCGGTGGAATATACATCAGAACCTGCAGAAAGTTTTTGCCCACTTGCTTTAGAGACAGAGTCCACCGATGATCTTATCATTGTACTGGAGCTTGTGGTTGGATCACACACGGCTGATAAAGGACTTGAACTCCCAGACATAGATGATATTGGACTATCAACAGGATGAGCATCACCTAGAGAAAATTCATTCATATCATTTATGATGTGATGACCTAACCAAATATGGAAAGTACAAATGGTCATTTACATTCAAATCAAATATTTAAGACAAGGAATGCAATAATTTACCTGGAAAATGGTCCTTTACATGGCCATTTGGCAATCCAGCACTGGCAATCCCACCAAGGCCAGAACTATATTTTGGAAGTGTTGACACACATGGAGCAACTATGGTGCTCCTAAAGCTTTCGGGCCTTTCAGTTAGAGGAAAATTAGCAGCTGCCACGTTGTGATTATGTGGTAAATATCCTGCAAAATATAACCAATAAAGACTTGTGGATTTAAAGGCATGTTGTGAGATACATGTAGAACTCATCATTCCAACTTACTCTGAGAAGTGAACATAGTATGTATAGGCATGTCTCTTGCACGCACAGGCAAATTAGTAAAAGCAGGGGCAACTCTATCATGATAGAAACTAGAGTCTGTCATCTGTATCCCAGGCAGCTGCTGTAAATTTTGTGTCACTGAAGCTGCTGAAGATATCCATGAACCTCTCTGGTTTCTATATGATACAGAACTGAGCAAAGCATTCACCCTAGCTTCCAGAGTGTCGAGATCCATGTAACTGAGCTGATGTATAAAAGGGCTATGTGTTAGCAAGACATTACAAATAGCAAGATATGTAGTTATGCAGTATTACAGTTAGAACAAAAAATCCGATGGGCATATGTAATCCTACAGGCACAACAGTGATATGAAAGATGCAGCTGAAGCAAAAAAAAGGACAAAGGTACAAGAATATCTAATCTTATTATCAGTTATCCTACAATCAAGCATGTAGCTGTTTCATACGAGGCTGTATTGACGAGCAAATCAGACCTAAACTTTTAGCATCCTATATAATATATATTGTTGTTGCATGGCAGCATTAATTAAAAAACACCAACCTTTGGAGCACTTCTGTAGAGTACATCGTCAATGTTTCTTGAAATTTTCTGAAGGTAATCTGGGCTGGATTTAGCAAACCATTCCCTCTTTTTCAGGCAAGTTGCACTGGCAAGATGAAAAGAAGTGTCAGAATATACTGTTTGGAAAAAAGAGATATGCCAGCGAAAAGGAAAGAAATGGAAAAAAATATGAACCCACTATCTCTTTTCGAGCCATTCTCTAGCATTCCTGAAGAAATTTTAAACTACTGAATTATGCAGGAACGATGTACACCAAAAAAGATAAAAATAAACAGAAGTGTCTCTGTTTCAACCACCCTCTAGTACTACTATGGGAAATAAAGAAAAAATTGTTTATCTGTACTGAGAATCAAGTAAAATCACGGAAGAACAAGCAAAATCTGCAGCTAAATACATGTATAGACATCTCACATGACGAATATAGTGTAACATTATCTACTGAAGTATAAGATTAACCATGCCGTATAAGTAAAATAAAAATAAAATAAAAAACTCAGCTTTGTAATAATTCAATATGAAAGCATGCTAGGCAAGTATATGGTGCAGGCAACATCTGTGAAAACTGTACAATACCCGAAAACAATTGCAGTTGCCACTATAAGATATTTGCATACGAAATTCCACTGGAAATTGACATCTCAGATTTGTTTTCTTTTTGCAGAACTTTCTGCCCAGAAGAGAAAATGCACCGGCCAATCATCCGGAACTACTCAAACCCAAAGAATGGATATTCTTAAGTACAAAATCTCAAACATATGGAAAACATACTTTAGATGTCAAGGAATGAACTCATTGCATTTGTGTTCACGAACCAAAAAAACAATGCAAGGTTGTATAGACAAATATGAACATAGATCTATTACCAAGTATGAAGATGACATGATTGCTTGTTCACAAACAAGCTCCTACATTAACAGCACCTAGTAATTTCCAAGTCAAAATATTTATGGATGCTGGTGGTTTCCAAACATACATTGTTTGAATGATAATGCCATGAATTGGAGAGGTAGACTGATGTAACGGACCAATTCAAAAAAAAAAAGAAAAGAAAATCCCCGCGTGGACCCCACATGTCGGCCTCACCCCTCCCTCTCCCGTTCGCCGGCACCGCGCCCGCGCGCGCGCATTGGCCGCCATGGGCGGCAACGCCACGTCGCCGACGCCGACCGGCCGCGCGCCCGGGATCTCGCCGCGCCTCGGCCTCGCCTCGCCTCCCCCTCCGCGTTATAAACACACCCGGCGCCTCCCCACGAAACCCTAGCCACTCCCTCCGCTTCCTCCATTGCCGCCGCCGCCGGAGCTCCGCCGTCCTCCGTCGTCCGTCGCCTCCGGTGAGCTCCGCCACCTTGTGACGCGCGCCTCGCGTGTCCCCGCTTCTCCTCCACCTACGCCGGCCCTCACCTCTCTCTCTCCTTCACCGTGTAGCGCCGCCGTCGTCAAGCTTTGCCGCCGGCCGCCGCCGCTCGTCGTCAACCCTCACACCGCCGCCCTTCCTCGCCGTGACCTACCCCGGTGAGCTCGCCATACCCTAGGACGCGCCGCGCTCTCCTCTCCGCCGCCGTTCCGGCTTCCCCGCCGCCGGCGCCGCTTCGCCGCCGCCGCGCGTCGCGCCGCCGTCGCGCCATGGACGCGCCGTGCGCGCTCCCGCGGCTTGGGCCGCTGGCCTGCTGTGCTGCTGGGCCGTGGGCCGCATCTGGGCCCAGATCTGGCCGTGGGCCAAATGCCCAATGGGTGCTGTGTAGGTGTAGATGTGTATATGTGTATGTGGTGTATTGCATGATTTTTAGTAAATTCTGTAGAGCTCCAAAAATCGTGATCCTTGTTTTGTTATGTTCCTGTGATACAGATATGTGATCTAAAAATATGAAACTGCTATACTTCTGTTGTACTTTTCCTGTTATAGATTTATTTGTTCTAGGAATGAAAAATGCATAATAAATTGTATACTGCTCTTAAAATCACAAATCCAACTTTGTTAGATTCCTTGACTTGTGCTCTATCCAGATCCATAGCTCAAGTTCACTGTTTGCACTGTTTCCCTACTGTTTTAGCTTAATCTACCTTTCTAGGGCTGAAAATTGTTGTATTTTTCATATACTGTGTAAATGTGATAAAATGGTGAATCCAACTTTTCTATTCTCCTCTCACTGTCTAGTGTATGAAAAAAATGAGATTGGTATTTTTATGCTCTGTTTAGATCTGTTTCTTGAATTAATTGCCCTAGGACTGCTTATTTTAATTTAATTGCTGCTGTTAATTGAAAATAGATTTGATGTTAAATCCAACTCCACCACTTGGTTATTTTGGTCCTCTGTTAGAATAAATTTTTTGGTGCAGAAGCAGAACTATAAGTCTGTTGCTACAACTACATGCCTGTCCACTTACCTTTCCTCTCTCCACGATATTTGTTGATTTAAAAATTGATTTTCAAGTCAAAAGTATATTCACTGAATCTGTATTTGGATGACAAAGCATATCTGAAACATAAGTTTTGCGAAAAGTCCGTCATAATTCAGGGTAAAGCCAGAATATTCATTGGCATCCTTGTGCGTGCTTGCAGAAGTGAGGATGGATAGCGAGGCAACATGATTCAGTTTCGTCAGGTTTCGGCATTTTTGAGTCTTTTAAGGTGCCACTTTCCCTCCTTTTGCCTGAATAAAAACACCTTTTGCTAGTAGTACTACATATATACTCTCATTCCGTATGCTTACATTTGATGTCTCTAAAATTTATGCTTGAAATGTTTTCAAGTTGAGAAATCCAATTTGGCTAGTTATTCAATCTATGAACTTAGGTTTAGTTGACCCCATGCTTGCAAATGACATGCTTAATGCAGCGTATTGGTGGTGTGGCTTCAAACGAGTTGTATCATGCGGTGGATTAACTCGTTCGTTGTCATGCTTGACGGGTGCTGCTTTCGGCCTATGCATTCTTTGTTTTACTGCGAATTTATGATCATGTTTCACCCTTTATTCATTCTCATATTATGCCTGTCTTCGTTAATCGGTCAAGGATATACCTGTTTTTTCTTTGTTTATTTAAAGACCGATCTTACGTCATGCTGATGTTGTGCGTTCGGCAGTGAGATTCTTACATGTTTTTACCGATTGCCGAATGATACTCCGAATTATGACAGATAGCTTGTCCGTAGCTATATGTCTTTCAAGATTGTTGTCTCTTTGTTAGTTTTCAGGCAAACTGACAGGCACGCCTCTGGAATTCGAAAGCCAGGGCCACGTGTGAAGCCAGCTGATTCGGCTTGCTGTGTGCTTGGCGCGAGCTGCATATTTTGCGTCAACACACTTTTTGGCACGCCCGGTGGGACTACACAAGTTTTCAAGATGCCTGAGTTGAGCGACATCATGGACGTTACTTTGGAAGAATTGTCTGAAGAGCATCAGATGCTCTATCATGCCCTAATGGGCTTAAAATACCAGAAGGTAGAATTACCCCCACCACCATCATGTTCTAATAGCTCCAATTTGAAACTTTAATTTCATTTTAGCTAATTAATCTGCCCAAAATAATGATGTAGGTAAATATTTCCTAGCTGATGCTGGATATGCAGCAAGACCTGGTTTATGACCCCCATACCGTGGTGCTCGATATCACCTACAAGAATATAGGGGCACTAGAGAACCAAAGAGCCCAAGAGAGTTATTCAACCTTCGCCATTCCTCGCTTAGAACCTGTTGAAGGAGCATTTGGTACCCTTAAGAATCATTTCAAAATATTTGGGAGTCAGCCACTCTTCCCTTTGAAAACACAAGTGAAAATTGTGATGGCTTGTTGTGCACTTCATAATTGGATCTTAGAGGATGTACCTGATGAGTATGTGTATGATGATGTTGCTTGGTACACAACCTTGCCCAGAAGCGCAAGAAACCGTAGTAATATGCACCAGGAGAGTGTGGCATGGACAAATAAAAGAGATGTTATGGCTCAAAAAATGTGGGAAGATAAAGTAGGAGCCGCTGTAGCTTAGGATGGATAAATTATGCATGAAACAGATGTTTTCTCATGTTAGTTTTTCATTGATTCACCTATATTTATGAACCATTTAAGTGTGATCCTTTTATATGAAGTGTCTCCCTGTATCTTCCTGTCAATTTACTTCTGTGTATGAAACGTATGAATGATTTTGTTAACACCAAAAATTAGCACCAGTAAGAGGCTGACATGTGGGCCGGATTTGGTGGAAGGATGCCATTCGGCTAAGGGGCTTTCTCTGAAGCATTCGGTAAAGATACTCTGCGGTCGGGAATGCGTCATCATTCGGCAGAGGCATTGTTCCGCAGACGAAAAGCGGTAGCATTCGGGAAGGCATGATGA
>OAMR01000282.1:110980-125240 GCA_900205405.1 Echinochloa crus-galli | reverse complement strand
CCATGAGGAGGGGCGGCGGGGGAGGAGGGGCGGTGCAGCGAGGCGCCCGGGCGGGGCGGTGCGGTGGTGGCCGAGTGGAGGAGCAGGCCTTGTGGCACCACTTCCTCCTCTAGCAGCGGCATCCGACCAGCGGTGCGAGGTTCGACATTTTTTTTTGGGACCCTTTAGTCCTATAACCGTTGTCCTGGTTGGAAAACCGGGGCTAAAGAGCCCTCCCAACCGGGACAAATAGCTCGGTTTCTACTAGTGGCAGGTTGGGTGCGTCACATGAGTTGTGAGAAACGAAACAAGTCCGCTCCCATTTTCAAACTGAATCTTAATTAAAGTGATCTTGCACTGGGTACTGACCAGAGAAGTACGTGAAACATTTGTTGTAAATTTTAAGCATGTTCTTTCAAACTTTAACCCAAGTCCATAATCAGTAGGTTAATTTGCATGACTTGGTTACACAGCACGGTGAGTCTTTGGTCCCTCGGTGGCCCAACAAACTAGAAACTTGTTACATACTCCGATATGCAGGGGTCATGCGTACGTGCATTCCCGTCTCGTGGACTTCTCCACTTGCCCCCCGTCGTAGTCTCCACCACTTCATGCCTTGGCCCAACCAACAAGTGAATAAAGATCCAAGGAAAGCGCAAAAGGGAAATAATAAAACAATAAAATTTGATTTGATAGACAGAAAGGGGGAAAGGCAGCACTCTCTGACGACCTTAATTAACATTAATGATGGGAAAGAAATAGATCAGTGAGAATCGGAAAGCAACGATCCCGAACAGCAACGAGTGGGGTATCACCTAGTTGTTTTATAAAATAAAGCATAAAATCTTAATTACATGTTTCTTTTCATCTTATTTTATATTATTTTGAAGGCAAATTCATGAATAAATACAAATTAAAATCATAATTGACCAAAAAGAATTGCAACTTTGAATAAATATTAAAAATAAAAGCACTGAAGTTTACACATATTAACATGTTGGACCTATAATCCTATACTCACAATTGTAAAATTATTATATTTTATCGCCCCACTAGAAATCGTTTGTAATCCATTTTATGCTGTCTATGTATTATAGATATTTTATTGTGTGACTTGTAGCAGCAATTATATATATCCTACCTTTTATTTCAAAAGGTTGGGTGCCTTTCGTTACTGTATACTATTCTGATAAAAAGATAAAATGAACATAAACCAATAATTATAGGTTGATGGATTCATTTCAGTACAGGAGTGTACGAGGGGATGAACACCGTCCTTGGCGTGCGATAGAGAAACGGGCAACATATTGATATGCCTACCAAGTAGCTTTGTTATCACAAATAAGTAGCTACCTAGCAACGCTATAAACAGTACAGAGCGATGATTAGCTTTCATTAAAAGTAAATAATGGGCAGCAAAGCTAAAGAGAAAGTCCCGAGTTGCATATTCCTTTGCATTTCTTTTGGCTTTCCCACCAAACTTTCCAATGCTTGGAACCAACTTCTATATATATACTCGTCTTGCATTGCTACTTTAGCATATGCCAGTTACCCAATATAATATGGCATGGCAACTAGCAGAGACAAAATTACACAATGTGGTTAATACCACACTTGGAATACAGACTATTTGAGATTCTTGGAATTTATGTAGCTACTATCCACATTTCTATATTCAAAAGTTGGACAAAGTTTTCCAAACGATATCCAGTGTCCTAGTTGTAGGTCTGATTACGAAAAAGAGCACGCTACCATCCAGACACCTGTGTCGGAATTTTGGTCTCCACACACCGGATCCAACCATAAACCTTTTGTATGCCAAGAGAACACAAGAATATCTGATAGCAACAGCTTTATACATATATATACAGTCCATATGCATCTAAGAATAGTTCACATGAGAACTTTACATACACATTTAGTTGGTGTTATTAGTGAAATTTTAGCTAGGTACTGTGATCAATTTCTGAAGAGGTACTGTGATCAATTTCTGAAGAATACATTATATGTAATTGCAGTAAGATGCCTTGGTTGATGTATAAACCATGTGCCTCGTTTTTTGACCAAAGTCGGGAGTGGAAGCCCCTACCTATTTTAGATTGGTCGGTTGGTGCTACTCAGGTGCTCTAACCACTAGACTAGAGGCATTTTCACAACCATGTGCCTCGATGCTCTCCTATTCCTTTTTGTGACCTGCCCGGCCCCTTCAAAAAGTAACTTATCTCAAGGCGGTGGCAAACACCAATTTGTTTCACACTACAAAACTTGTTGAAGACGTTTCTTTTTTCAAAAGGCTGTTTGAAAAGAAAAGTTTACTGTTTAAAAGTGCAAATTTGTCAATTGTCGTCTAAGCTAAATAAATAAAAAAAGAAAGAAGAGCAAGACGGTGCCAAATTGGTATTTGAATTCAGATCTTCACACTTTTTTTTGTATGCTTTAAGCACCACATGAAGAATTGTTCGTCACAGTGCTTAGAAAATTTGACGATAGTTCTGTCACACCATAATTCCAGATAGTTTTTTTTGCGAGAATAATTCCAGATAGTTTTACTATACCGCATCTCTAGTGAAATTCAGAGAGAGACAAAGTTATGGAATAGCTTATAATAGGTTTATCATACCACAGTTCTAGATAATTTTTCAGCTCTAATAAAATCCAGAGAAAGAGAAAAGCCGTACAATAAATTACAATATTACATTATAACAAACTGTCCCTACCATCGCTATAACACCTTACTAGTAGTTTGGCACAGATTAATTAAAACAAAAGTCAAACTTTGACCGATACGTACAAGTGAGTAATATAAGTAGAGCTAGTAGTACAGGACCAGATTAACCGCCAATAATAGTGCACATAGCCAAAACAACCAAACATGCACAACCCCATCTTCGCACAAGCAAAATAAAACCATGCAAACAAACGGAGAAGCATCTTTAATTTAATTTGCCCCCTAGACTAGACCCTGAGGAGGTAGATGCTGAGCTCTGGGCCGCCGCTGCCGTCGGGGTTCACCATGTAGAACGCCTCCGAGTCCCTGGACCCCACCACCCTCTCGAACTTGGCCCTCATGTACATCAGGTCCCCCTCGCCGGCGGCGGCGGCGGCGTTGTTACTGTCGCCGTTGTCCGGGAGCACGCCGGCGCCCACCGAGACGGGCTCCACGGCGCGCAGCACCCGCCACTCGTCGGCGCCGCACTCCCGCCGCACCGCGTACCCGCACTTGCGGCCGTTGCAGTAGGCGCGCCACGTTGCCTCCTCCAGCAGCGCCGCCTGCCGCGGCCGCCTCTGGTGGTGGTGGCGTTCGCCTGAAATATATATGAAATGCAACAGGTCATGGACATCGCTGTCATGGTGAAATTAAGGCAATAATAAAGCATCGATTGGTCGGTGACGGTGACGAACCTGTTTGCTGCGGTGGCGGCGCCTTCTTCTCGCACTCGAGCGCGAGGCGGACGAGGCCGGAGGCCATCTCCCTGACGAGCGCGCCGGTGGAGTAGGCGGCGAGCTCCACCATGAGCGCCGGCGGCGCGCGCGGGTCGGTCTGCAGCGCCAGGTGCACGCGCCCGCGGCGGCGGCCGAAGATGGTGCCGGTGACGGAGGAGCCCATCGTCGACCGGCGCCCGGCCCCGCGGCCGGCATGGAAGGCTCTTGCCATGATGGATGGCCTTGCTTGCTGCTGCTCGATCAGCTAGCTCTCGTCGTACATGTGCGTGCGTGACGGCAAGTAGAGATGAGACCACACTGGCGATCGATATATGATGAAGCTAGCAAGGCTCGCCTCGTGTGACAGTGGAGAGAGACTGGAAGGGAGCAGAGAGAGAGAGAGAGAGAGAGTGGCAGCTTTGGCCGGTATGCAGCGTGACAGAAGAATCCGTTAGCTTTAGACCGACGTGCAGAGCGGCGCAGGCACGCAGCACAAGTGTGCAGCTGCCGCCGCGGGAACCTGCATAAATACTTACCGGACCACCCAAGCGCACAGAGGAGAGAGAGAGAAGCTTGGTTTGGTTTAGAGAGAGAGAGAGAGGAATGGAATGGGATGGGTTGGCAGAGCAGACGGACCTACGCCCACCAAACCGGCGACAAAGCAGGGAGCAGGGATGATGTGCGGATGCTGAGGGAATTTAACTGTTTCGCTTTCGCTTTCGAGGGAGCTGAAGAAGGAGACGATCGACAGCGACAGTGACACAGGGCATCGGGAGGCGCAACGCAACATGACGCGCGCACGACACTGACATGCGCCGCGACTCGCGACGGGCGTGTTGCTGGCAATGGCATGCGTTTCACAACTGACGTGCACCGCGATTATTAATACATACGTTCTGGACCTGGCGCCTCATTTTGCAGTACAGAATATGGTAGGCCTTTCTTTCACCCTTCGTGGAGTGTAGCCGTGTAGGCGTAGCTGTGCTCGTTTTGTGCAGTGCATACACGCACACAGTTCGTGTAAAAAAGGTTGGAGAGATCGGTGTATATCTACAAATCACGAGCTTCGTCCTCATATCAGTCCTTGCAATGTCGTTGTCTGAGTTATTGTTATTACACAGACTCCACCAATAATGTTTCCAAAAAAGAAACCCTGCATGCAACATATTTGGAACGTTACTCTCCAGGGCACATGATTCTAGCGTTTTGGAACGTTACTCTCCAGGGCACATGATTCACCTTTACAATCTACCCATGGCCTGCTGAAAATGGGCATATTATACATAGATGATGACCGTTCCATAATCTCTGTCCCAATTAAGTACGTGTACCGTACACATGATCTTCACACATCAGCACGCGTCATGCTTAAAGCTGATACAAGCCATTTTAGTTTATTGTATGTCACTAGGTCAAACTATTTTAAGTACGTTTGACTAAGTTTATAAACAAGAGTATCAACATCTAACACCTCAAATAAATAAATTTATGGAAATAAATTTTATAATAGATGTAATTATCTTCATTTGATAGAGTGAATATTACGGAGATAGTAGATGGAACTGTGACGGCCTATCTAAGTCAGAGTTGTATACATATGCCCAACAGTGATGTGGAAAGCAGCAAACATTATCGTGTCATCATCACGACCAAATTGGCTCTCGATATATGAAACAAGATCTCGTCAATGCCGTGTCGCCGATGGAGTTCCGGTTTAGTGGATCGATTTTCTATATGTTTGTATGTCGACAGTGGATGATCACATCATTGAGATCGATATGCCCAAAATATTAAGAAAATCAACCCAGCAGAAAGCTCACGTACAGAGATATCAAGATCACTGAAACGGGGATTAAAGAGTGCTAATCATGATTAGACGCCAGACACCGATCGAACACATTGTTCAATCAATTATTGGATCATCATATGGATGTTGAAAAACCGTTTGTGATGTGAAACCATCATCACAAACGGTTTTGTGATGGCCTCACATCACAAACGGTTCGTAACACGAACCCTTTGTGATGTGTATGGTACATTCAAACCATATTTTGAAATAGTAAATGACTTCAAATCAGAAAATGAACAATGATCCACAGTCTCTTCAGCCAGAGCTGGCAAATCAGAAGCAGGTGTTGGACTTCGGGTAGACAAGGGAATGACCGAAATAGCCCCAAGGACATCAACCTTGCTATTATAGTTGGCCATCAGGCACTTGCTAGATCTAAGTTTGAATTTTCTCAAATTTGAAATTCAAATTTCGTAAACGGCCTCGGATGAAAAAACGGTCAACATGAAAGTTGTAGGTTTCGAAATGTTAGGAAACTTTGTAGTTCAACAGATTTTGATTTGAAGTCGTTTAGGGCCTCAAACAAGCAATTTAAACTCGGTCTGGTATAATACGATAAGAGTCGGAACGCTATACACTCACAAGTGATAATGAGGTGCAGTGGTAGGGGAGCCCTCGCGCGAGGGAGAGGTTGGGAAAATGAACCGTTTGTGATGGGAGCATCACAAACCGTTTGTGATGGACTTTCCCAACCGTTTGTGATCTTGATATGTGGAGTAGTGGTATATAAAAGCCTTTTTAAAGCCATCGTAGTAGCAACGGAAGCTTTGTATTTTTAACAGTGTAAACTTGCAGTGTCTTCACAGTGGAGATCGGTTCGATTTGGAGAGAAAGAACCGGCCAATGAAACTAAAAAATGACGCAACTTGCGACTTGAGTGGCCGGTGGCCTCCTCAAATGAAAATAAATTTTTTTCCCTATTGTTTTCGTATTTTTTTGTTTATTTCGGAAGCAGGAAATCACAAACGGTTGGGAAAACGAACCGTTTGTGATGGGAGCATCACAAACGGTTCTTGAACCGTTTGTGATGCCCCGAGCATCACAAACGGAACATCACAAACGGTTGGAAAAACCGTTTGTGATGGACTTTCCGAACCGTTTGTGATCTTGATATGTGGAGTAGTGGTATATAAAAGCCTTTTTAAAGCCATCGTAGTAGCAACGGAAGCTTTGTATTTTTAACAGTGTAAACTTGCAGTGTCTTCACAATGGAGATCGGTTCGATTTGGAGAGAAAGAACCGGCCAATGAAACTAAAAAATGGCGCAACTTGCGACTTGAGTGGCCGGTGGCCTCCTCAAATGAAAATAATTTTTTTTCCCTATTGTTTTCGTATTTTTTTGGTTTATTTCGGAAGCAGGAAATCACAAACGGTTGGGAAAACGAACCGTTTGTGATGGGAGCATCACAAACGGAACATCACAAACGGTTGGAAAAACCGTTTGTGATGGACTTTCCCAACCGTTTGTGATCTTAATATGTGGAGTAGTGGTATATAAAAGCCTTTTTAAAGCCATCGTAGTAGCAACGGAAGCTTTGTATTTTTAACCGTGTAAACTTGCAGTGTCTTCACAGTGGAGATCGGTTCGATTTGGAGAGAAAGAACCGGCCAATGAAACTAAATCTAGAAGCGTCTAGAGAGATTATTGTCGCTCAATCAAGAAAAGAGCCACAACTCTGTTGTATGTATCCCGAGTCATAGCTCTTTATATCACTTGGTCAAATCACAAAGACAATCTTAGGAGAAAGGAAAAGCTGTGCTTTGTTGCGATGGTGGTAGCATCAAGCCAAGTACCTTTGGTGGTTGAGAGTTGAGACTAGCCAGCAGGCACATGAGCTGTGTGCTCCAGTGGCCCTACACTCCTGCTATGTGTATTTTAGCAATGCACACTCACAATGGTCAGGTCAAGTAAGAATAACTAATTCACACAGACATCAATCTAATTCGTCCAAAAACTGCAGTCGTGTTAGCAACCAAAACCGGCTTAGGAAACCCGAAACAAGATCACCTTTTATTGACTGCTTGCCGAGATAACACGATCAAGCATAAAAAGGTAAATTCTGACCATGCGTATACCCCGTAGGTTTCACAGTCTGCAGGTCTGCACAGCTGCCAGTATCATCATCATACTCGCATGTACGTGGTCTGCTAAAGCAGACAGCAAAATAGGAGAGCGTAACAGAGGTAAAAAGGGAAGGGCTATCTTGTCTCTCTGTCAGTGTAGCAACAGCTAGCTGCCTATTAGTAGTGTCCATTGCCATTGACAACCTAGATGCAGGGCATGAATAACTATGCCGGATCCAAGGAAAGCAAGCACGGCGTGTTCTTGAACTAATCAAAGCGGAGGTCAGCGCAAGAGCACAAGCCTGTCAGTCGCTGGAGCAACCAAGTAATCATCAATGAAAGTGACCAAACAGCAAGAGCTTGAGTTCCCTTTTAATTTTATGTAATAACAACTATGTAAGAACCATCATTCTCTTTCTTCTTATATGACAAGGCAGTGCTCCTGCCAATTTTTCAAAAAAAAAGGAAAGCAAGCACAAACAGAAGCAAAAGGGGAGAAAAACCCTTGCTATCCAGAGCTTTTAGCGTGAGAGCCAAAGATAAAGAGCTCTGATACTGGTAGTGAGCAGTAGCTATCATCCCTTCTGTCTCTCTACCCCCTGTGGTCTTTAGTCTTTACCGAGCAGTGAAGCTAGAATCTTGGTACTGCACTTTTAGTAGACATGCATGAATCCACCTTTCTTTCTTTCTGCAGGTAACAAGGTTAAAATTTAAGTTCTACAGTATCTCTCATAATCGTGAAAAAAAGATGCAAGGAGTTGGAGATGAGAGGAAGGCAGCCACTCAAAAACAGAGCTCGATCAATCAATGAGCAGATGAGAGAAGACCGGTGTCTAGTCTACTACTAGGTACCTTGCATTTGGGAGCAGTGCTGCACAATAGTGGTATATTGAAGCAAAGCGAATCTTCAAACTTCCGAAATTGTAACGACTGCTGCTATGCAAGTTCGGATTCTGCAGCAATTGGTATGGTACAAATCAGCTACATCTTTCATTCATCCGCGGGTGCCGTGGAGGTAGTTCCTGCTGTTACGCCATGCCTGTTTCTATCTCTGTCCCTGAAACAGCATGACGCCATCTCTGAGCCCAAAGCTGTAGTGGCTTGAGTACTGCCAGCTGGGGTACCCGTGCAGGGTCCAGGCACTGTCATCTACCACCGGATGAACGCAGCGTGATGGACTTCTCCATCCTGTCTGAACGTGACCTTCCAAGGTTTGGGCTCGAAGGCACACAATCGTGGCTCATGGGATTGAAATCTCATAGAATTGTGATTGGAACTAGGAGGGCATCCATTGGTAATCTTTTAAATCTGATATGTGCAGGCGGTGCTTCTCCAGAGCCAGCAATCGCTGTTGTGGGATGTGGTCATTTGTTCCACAGAATTCCACCATCATCCTTATCCGAGAAGGGGGTAGCTTGCCTTGCTCTGGAAGCTCTCCCTTCGTGTACTCTAGTTTTACCTCAGAAAAGGAAGCTCCCCAAATATGGTGATACCAGAAGGTTTGTCTTCATCATCAACGACACCTGAAGATCATAATTAGTGAGCAACATCCCAATGGAAACATCTGCTATAATAGGTAAACTCCAAGCAAACTATGATCAGAAACAAAGAGCGTGTTTGGATTGCGGAATGAGTTGGTTCCAGAATCATCAGATCCTAACTCCGAGCCTATTAATTTGTTTGGATTGCAGCACCGGACCGAGTCATCCGGCATCATCCTATCCTTCCTAACTGACGCTGCAGTTCTTTTTTCGGGGCCAACTGATCCGGCAAGAAAATGTCGGACCACATTGTCCGGGGAGGGGTGGGTCTGGACGGGGTAATCCGTGAAAGCAAACGCGCTGAAAAGCTTCCATTCTACAAAACGTAAACATTAAAATGTACACCTAAGTTCTCACATTCCAACCAAGGAGGGGGGTCATTTGCGTGCGAAACTTGTCATGCTCAGAAAGTGATTCAACTGTTCTGGATTCAAAATATTCTTCACATAGTAAGGAAATTTGTTTGTAGTGCATGAGGGATATACATTCACAAAATCACATGCTTCCTACAACCCTCGTGAGCGGTACAGTCTAAAAACAACAAAAGCTGATGCAATTTCTACACGAAAAACTGATCTTTTAGTATGGGTTCCTACTTCAGCTCCCAAAAATAAAGGATTAGTACTCCAATAGTAAATTAGACTGCAGAAGAAAACCGTGTCTGCTCAGAGGTTAGGCCTGCAGAAGAAAACCGTGTCTGGTAGCTCGGCCTTATCAACCCACATGCACATAATAAACATGACGCCTAAATAGACTTCTTGATTAATTGAGCTAAGTACAAACACGATGGTGCAAAACTAACCAAGTTTGTTTGGATAATGTGATAATGTATTGAGCACAATGAAGAATGATGTCAAACATCTCATGAGTCATGAATGCAAGCATCTGGAGTAGTATTTCACTAAGCTAACAGGAATAAAGGTAAATAAATGATGCCATTCTATTCCACTCTAGATGCATCGGAACAATGGTGATCCATTGTTGGTAAATTAAACAAGGTAAAAATAGCCATGTTATCAACAAAATCAGGACGCTTCAATCTTTGATTGCAATTGAGATAGTGATTACCCCGATTCACAAGCACTCTCTAGTTACAGGTGCCAGTTCTGCTTTCAGAGCATCAAATTTGACTGGGTACGGGCGCAGCTCCGACGACGCAAGCACCCGCCGACGCAGCTCCGCCTCTCCACCCCGCAACGTGCCCCTGCTTGCGCTTGCGCCCCGTGCCGGCGCTCTCCGACGCAGCTGGAACCAGAGCATGGCCGGCTCCTCCGCGTGACGCCGCAGTTCGCCCATTGCCCTTCGCCGTGGTTACCGATCGCTTAACTGAGTCGGAACTAGGAGGCCAAGAAAGCACTGTTGCAGAGGAAGCAGCGGTTGGGCCCTTATGGTGGTGGACGCGCCGGCGGGAACGCGGAGCGCCGGAGGTGGACGCGGCGGCGCTCGTGGTGGAGGGCCACCGGCGGTGGCGTTATTGCTGTGCAGGGACGGAACGGTGGAGGAGTTTGTTCACTCTGCTGGGCCGGCTATAGTCAGTGCCAGCCCACAGGCTTGATTCAACAAAATGGGCCTGATCGAACCATCGAGCCTCGTCTCTTCCCTAGTTACTGGCCTCACACAAGAAAACGTATGCGAGTAACCGAAAGCAATGTTATTAATTACGGGCCTCTTGTCTTCCCTACTAACGGGCCTCGCATAACCCAAAAGAATGTTATTTAGGCCTGTTAAATCTCACTTTACGTTTGTTTGAATTTAGAATAAAAATCGATATCTGTGATATCAAATAAATATTATTAGATTGATTATAAATATATTTTTAAACCTAACTCTTTGGCACCATAGATGCTGATAATCTTTTGTATGAATATATGGACAAATTTAGCATAGTTTGACTAGGGCAACAAAACTAGAACGATGTCTTCTTAATTACCGAGAGTACAAACCATATCACTTTTGGAGGTAATTTGACACCGAGTAAAATTTCAGAAACTACTTGCACGATTTATGCAGTAGTGAGGATCACTTGAATAATATATGTAGTACATATGCGCGCTGTGACATGCTACCTCCCATCCTGAGAATCCCAACTATTCCCACACCACCCAAGACGAATGCCACGGCCTTTCCGTGCTCTTCATTTCCGCTAGTTCATCTTGCACCTTCGGTTAGCCTGAAGTACGAAACTGCTGGCTGCTGATCGTCCTAAAACTCTTCGCATCCTTGCGGTCTGAAGCAACTCCGGCCAGTTCTTCTCGCGTGGCCTTCGAATCCGTAGGCTTGAGAAAAATCCGATTATACATGCTTCAAATTGCGACGAGATCTGTCGGGAGACAAGAATCAAACACTCTGTTCTTCGCTTTGGTTGCCTGCACATTTATTAATTCAGAAACACACGAGTCAGTAGTGGTACCCAGCGGCAGAAAGAAACGAGATGGAAAGGACAAAAACCAATTTGCACATGACAAAAGTAATGAATCCTTTCAATTCGTACCTCTCTCTGCCAGTCAGTGCACAATGTGATGACCACAAACAGCACGACTTGCACCACAATGCCGCAAATGATCCCGGTCCAAAGGCCCTGTAAATGTATCGTTGTCGCCATATTTATCATCTAGGTATCTGCTAACTGCTCATACATCATACCCTAGAGGGCAATAGAGCAACAATGTCCAAAGAATTGATGGAAACAAGACAAATTGAAAGAGTACCATTCCGCCGACGTGAAAGACGAAGGCTATGAGGTATGCTGCCGGGACACCGATGATGTAGAAGGCGCCGAGGTTTATGCAGGCGCCGATCTGCTGCCATCCACACCCTCTAGCCACACCTACACAGATCGACGTCCAGAGATTAGTCTTAATTTTGTAGTGTCTATTCATGCATGCAGTCTTGTTGGAACTGTCAAGCCGAGTTCAGAGGCTACAACTATTGGTTCAGAGGTACTCGGTTGCTGTATTCAGAGATGCATTTGAAAGCTGCCGTACCATACCTGAAAGAACGCACTGGATTCCATCAAAGAAGTTGGACACCGCAACGACCAGCATCATCCTCGCCACGTATCTCACGACCTCCTCCTCGTCGCTGTAGGCGTGGCCCCAGAGGTAGCGCACCCAGATCAGCACCGACCCCATCACGAGCCCTTCCGAGACGGCCAGGAACGTCACGACGCGCACGGCGAGGCGGGCGGCACGCGGCCGCCCCGCGCCGAGCTCGTTCGAGACGCGGGTGCTGCAGAAATCAGATGTTCATATCATGCGGTGTTCCATTAACGAGACTGGTGAGAACGAGCAGATAGATTTGCCTCAGTGTGCTTTGTTATTACCTTATTGCGGCGCCAAGGCCGTAGGGGACCATGAACAAGCAGTTGGCAGTGTTGAGTCTGTAGAGACAAGTTCTGTCAGGAACCCGATTTGAAAATTAGCGCTAGTTCAGAGTAATGGAGAAATGTCTCGTTACGTGATCGATAGGACGGATGTTTCCAGCTGCGGGTTGGGAAGAAGGCCTGACAGGAGCACGAGCAGCTCAAATGACCACCACTCCAAGCTGCAATGGCCAATGCCATCAATTGATTGCGGTACGCGAATTGCGGAGAAGTTGATCGAGATGTAAAGTTCTCACTCACCAGACCATCAGGGCCGACGGCACGGCGAGCCTGATAAATCCGAGGGCATCACGGAATGCCTCCATGGAGAACCCCGTCCACGTCTTCCTGCAGTCAGGCGACACCCTGACGTAGACGGCCAGTATGGCGACGTTGATCCAGTAGGAGACGGCGTTGCCGAGCGCGGCGCCCTTGCTCCCCATGCCGAGGCCGAAGACGAGCGCCCAGCACACGGCCAGGTGGCACGCCGCCGCCGCGCCGGCGCTCGCCATGACCGGCACCACGATGTTCTGCGTCTGCAGGAACCGGACCTGGCACTGCAGCGGGCCGTAGGCGAAGAGCGCCGGGATCATCCACCGCGCGAAGGCGCCGGCCTCCGCGGCGATGTCGGCGTCCTGGCCGAACAGGAGCAGGATCTCGCCAGTGTAGAACCAGACGGCGGCGAGGGGGACGCTCACGCCGGTGAGCAGAAGCATGGCGCGCTGCTTGTAGATGCCCAGGAGGTGGTACTGCCTGGCGCCGAACGCTTGGCCGCACAGCGTGTCCAGGGCGCTGGCCATGCCGAGCTGATTCCACAAAGGTAAGTGGAAGGAAAACATGATCGATGAGGAAACACGACGAAGTTGGAGTAATTTGTTGGAAAAACATCGTCTGTACATTCAATTTTTTTCATTCTATCCAGAAAAAATTCAATAAGCCTGGAGCTCGTCTTAACAATAATATCGATAGATCAGGTGTGTTTGGATGCTGCCCAAATGTGTCCTGCCAAATCAATTTGGCTGACCAAACTCTGGCCAAGGAATCGGTTGCCCAATCGGCCGGTGCAGTGCTCTGCAAAATTGAAGTAGTTTAAAATAATCTAAGTACCTATATATGCAACTAATTTAGCACCCACAAATTATCGAATTCAAGTGTTCAAATACTCCTTTTATCGTAGTTTATTCATGGGAGATTACGCAACATTTCTTAAAACTATCTCTAAATGACGAATCCTGGCAGAAAAAGCGGGTGGAGAACCCGGCCACATCGCCCGTTAGCCCGCTAGACGTTGGATCCGCTCAACTTGCGAGACTGACCGTCCGATTGCGGGTTTTCGCGTATCTGCTTCTTCGCCTCACCAACCCGGACACCCTGGAAACGTCGCGAACCCGGTCACCGTCACCGTCTTCCCGCCTCGCGAGACGCCACCGGACGCTCTCCTGTTCTGACCGCCTACCGCGCACAAGCCCGGTGGCAGTCGCCGTCCCCGCCGGCCCTCCCTGGATCCATGTGTCAACTCGCGGCCACCGGCTGCCGGCCCCGCCTATCCTAGCCCGCAGGTCGCAGCAGTGCCGCCCTCCGCCACTGACCTTGTCTGGCTCAAGCGACCATGGATGCGAGTGGCAGCGTCCTCTTGGCAATGGCCGGTGGCCGCTTTCACCCCATTGCTGGCGGCGATGGGATGGCCCCTCACCGGACAATCGGCCAGGCAGGGGGCGACAGCCTGCGTGGGGACGACCAAGTCGCGGCGGCTGCTGATGCCGTTGGGGCATACCTGTGGTGGCGTCGACTACAACTTGTCGACGGAATGCCGCACCGCGCCACCGTTGACCGCCTCGCACACATGCTCATCTCCTATTCCTGCTGGTTCTCCTATGGTATGGCCTTCAGCACCCACAACATCAACGACCACGCCAGCTGAACCTCAGGATGGGAATGGGCCGGGTCGACCCATTGGGTAGTTGGCCCGGCCCATAAAAACAAGGCCAATGGGTCGTACGGGTCGACCTCAAATAGAAAATGGGGCCATAGAGCCGGACCCTA
>OAMR01000282.1:97171-108752 GCA_900205405.1 Echinochloa crus-galli | reverse complement strand
AAACCTCTAGCCTGTCTCTTATACACATCTAGATGTGTATAAGAGACAGGCGCCGATCTGCTGCCATCCACACCCTCTAGCCACACCTACATAGAGACCCCAATTAAAGATTATTCCTATGTAGTGTCTATTTATGCAGTATTGTTGGAACTGTGAAGCTGAGTTCAGAGGCTACCAACTATGGGTGCAGAGATACTCGGTTGCTATATTCAGAGATGCGTTAGAAAGTTGTACCATACCTGAAAGAACGCACTGGATTCCATCAAAGAAGTTGGATACCGCAACGACCAACATCATCCTCGCCACGTATCTCACGACCTCCTCCTCGTCGCTGTAGGCGTGGCCCCAGAGGTAGCGCACCCAGATCAGCACCGACCCCATCACGAGCCCTTCCGAGACGGCCAGGAACGTCACGACGCGCACGGCGAGGCGGGCGGCACGCGGCCGCCCCGCGCCGAGCTCGTTCGAGACACGGGTGCTGATGCAGAACCAGATGTTCATCAGATCATGAGGAGTTCCATTAACGAAACTGCTGGCTGAACAAGGAGATGGCTTTGTTATTACCTTATTGCGGCGCCAAGGCCGTAGGGGACCATGAACAAGCAGTTGGCAGTGTTGAGTCTGTAGAGACAAGTTGTGTCAGGAACCCGATTTGAAAATTAGAGTTCAGAGTAATGGAGAAATGTCTCGTTACGTGATCGATAGGACGGATGTTTCCAGCTGCGGGTTGGGAAGAAGGCCTGACAGGAGCACGAGCAGCTCAAATGACCACCACTCCAAGCTGCAATATATATAATGGCAACGCCATCGTTGGATTAGACATCATTAGTATTAGCAAACAATAATCAATCCATTGCGGTATGCGAATTGCAAAGAAGATGACTGAGCACAACTTAAAAGGTCTTGAAACAATCATGTAAAATTGTCGCTCACCACTCACCAAACCATAAGCGCGGACGGCACGGCGAGCCTGATAAATCCGAGAGCGTCACGGAATGCCTCCATGGAGAACCCCGTCCACGTCGTCCTGCATTCAGGCGACACCCTGACGTAGACGGCCAGTATGGCGACGTTGATCCAGTAGGAGACGGCGTTGCCGAGCGCGGCGCCCTTGCTCCCCATGCCGAGGCCGAAGACGAGCGCCCAGCACACGGCCAGGTGGCACGCCGCCGTCGCGCCGGCGCTCGCCATGACGGGCACCACGATGTTCTGCGTCTGCAGGAACCGGACGAGGCACTGCAGCGGCCCGTAGGCGAAGAGCGCCGGGATCATCCACCGCGCGAAGGCGCCGGCCTCCGCGGCGATGCCGGCGTCCTGGCCGAACAGGAGCAGGATCTCGCCGGTGTAGAACCAGACGACGGCGAGGGGGACGCTCACGCCGGTGAGGAGGAGCATGGCCCGCTGCTTGTAGATGCCCAGGAGGTGGTACTGCCTGGCGCCGAACGCCTGGCCGCACAGGGTGTCCAGGGCGCTGGCCATGCCGAGCTGATCAACAAGGTAAGTGGAAGGAAAGAGTTGGAGTAATTTGTTGGAAAAACATCGTCTGTACATTCAATTTTTTTCATTCTATCCAGAAAAAATTCAATAAGCCTGGAGCTCGTCTTAACAATAATATCGATAGATCAGGTGTGTTTGGATGCTGCCCAAATGTGTCCTGCCAAATCAATTTGGCTGACCAAACTCTGGCCAAGGAATCGGTTGCCCAATCGGCCGGTGCAGTGCTCTGCAAAATTGAAGTAGTTTAAAATAATCTAAGTACCTATATATGCAACTAATTTAGCACCCACAAATTATCGAATTCAAGTGTTCAAATACTCCTTTTATCGTAGTTTATTCATGGGAGATTACGCAACATTTCTTAAAACTATCTCTAAATGACGAATCCTGGCAGAAAAAGCGGGTGGAGAACCCGGCCACATCGCCCGTTAGCCCGCTAGACGTTGGATCCGCTCAACTTGCGAGACTGACCGTCCGATTGCGGGTTTTCGCGTATCTGCTTCTTCGCCTCACCAACCCGGACACCCTGGAAACGTCGCGAACCCGGTCACCGTCACCGTCTTCCCGCCTCGCGAGACGCCACCGGACGCTCTCCTGTTCTGACCGCCTACCGCGCACAAGCCCGGTGGCAGTCGCCGTCCCCGCCGGCCCTCCCTGGATCCATGTGTCAACTCGCGGCCACCGGCTGCCGGCCCCGCCTATCCTAGCCCGCAGGTCGCAGCAGTGCCGCCCTCCGCCACTGACCTTGTCTGGCTCAAGCGACCATGGATGCGAGTGGCAGCGTCCTCTTGGCAATGGCCGGTGGCCGCTTTCACCCCATTGCTGGCGGCGATGGGATGGCCCCTCACCGGACAATCGGCCAGGCAGGGGGCGACAGCCTGCGTGGGGACGACCAAGTCGCGGCGGCTGCTGATGCCGTTGGGGCATACCTGTGGTGGCGTCGACTACAACTTGTCGACGGAATGCCGCACCGCGCCACCGTTGACCGCCTCGCACACATGCTCATCTCCTATTCCTGCTGGTTCTCCTATGGTATGGCCTTCAGCACCCACAACATCAACGACCACGCCAGCTGAACCTCAGGATGGGAATGGGCCGGGTCGACCCATTGGGTAGTTGGCCCGGCCCATAAAAACAAGGCCAATGGGTTGTATGGGTCGACCTCAAATAAAAAATGGGGCCATAGTACCGGACCCTACCGACCCAATGGATATGATAGAGCTGATCCAAAAGTCTCACACAATTTACATCCATACATAGTTTCGCACGTAAAAATTAACTTTGCATCTCTATCTATGGGTGCATATAAGATGTTGGTTGAATAATTTTTTTTCATGTTGATGCTCAGCGGCACATGTACAATATTTTTTTCCTTCTTTACACGTAAATTACCGGTAGCATTATAGTAACACAATTATTTTTCTATTTATAAATTAGCAATTGTCAAGTAGCAACATGGCCAAAACCAGTGGCGGAGCTGCGGCCCAGGCCACCCAGGCCAAGGCCCTATTCGCTGGGCCAAATTTTGCACACCGCAGCAGGTACTGTAGCAAAGAATTCGGCCCGTTTCATATGATGTAGTGAATGCCGGCCTTAGTCGTTGGCCCGGCCCAGCTCCGCCACTGGCCAAAACTTATCCGATTGTTTGTTTAAGCATAGTCTAAAAGGGTGAACAAGACCGACCCACATTACCCATTGGGTCATAGGTCATAGCTAAAGACTAAATTGGATCGGCCCATGGCCCTCTAAAATTGACCTTGAGGCCATGAGGGCCGAGTCCAAGGCCAGGGCTGGGCCGACCCATTCCCATCCTGAGCTGAACCAGCTACTACCCACGGATGCCAGGGCCCAGCTGAACGCGCTCGAGAGCCTGCAGGATATGGTACCCAGCTTTTCTGAATTGCATGCCATTGAGCAATCCAAACAGCTGTAGATAATTTATTTTGCAAATAATTTTCGTTTCGTAAAATGTTTAGTGCTGAGTTCTCAAGCGAGGCGCTCCTAGGTTTCTAGTAAGAATACTAAATTGTAGATCACCTTGACTTTCTAATTTTGCAAGTTTTATTCTATATATACATATGTATATCTAGATATATAGTAAAAATTATATACTATGTAGAAAAATCAAAACATTTTATAAGCTAGTATGGACAGAATAATAACTCGGGAAACATATAATATATGTAATATTAGACACTTTAAAAATACACGTGCTAATCTACACATCAGGTATAGCAGTTATTCTACACCAGTATTTTACTGGACAGAATTACTGATCAAATTTTTTTAGTATTTACTACTGACCGCGATTACTGATCAAAATTTTAGTATTTACTACTGACCGAGATTACTGACGAATTACTGTAGAGGTTACGTTCAGTAGTTTAATACATTCGGTTCAGTAATTTCGGGTAAGTTGTTTAGTAATAGGCATTCTAGGGTGTAGATTCTAGGGTGTAGAATAGCGTTGCCGCTTTAAAAATTATTATAATATGTAAATATAAAATTCACTCATGTGGGCCGACTTAGTTGCAAGTTGGATGTGTACGGAAGGAAAAACGTACGTGAGATAAATAATTACATCTACTAGTGTAGTGAGATATGCAGACGTTACGGCCGAACTTATACATGCTCGCGTGTCGAACAGAATCGGCTCCTTGTTGCACGAAAAACCAAGATTGGAAACCTAACACATGGCAACACAAAATTTAGAATAATCACGATTTTGGCCGCTAGCTGTATATATAAACAAGGGATAGATTATATTACTCCTAGCTACTACGTCACTGCAGGGCTGCAGGCGGCGGGCACATGATGATCGATTCACTTGTCCAAGGGGGAAGCATCTCCATGAAGATCGCTGCGCAGCTCGGTGAACGACAGGATCATTGAGGCATTGTCCTGACTTTAGCTGAGAGCCGTATGGTATTGTCACGCGAGAGTGAAATGAAATATGCAGGAAAGCGAATGGGTTCACCTTTTTCCTTTTGCGCCGAGCTAGGGACTATAAAAGTACATTTTATATTAGTGCACCTAATCATCTCATTCAGATTTCGTCTATATCATCATATCAAAAGCAACGCAGCCACGAAGTCCCGCTAAACTTGGATGCCCAGTGGTATATTTTTCAGATTACCGGTTATCATGAAAAAGGAAAAAAAAGGCAGGAATTGATCGGTCTCCCCAGCAAATTGTGCAGCCGAGCTTGGTGTTACTGCGAGTCTGCGAGCACCACTCGTTGATGATCGATCAAGCTCTAGTACGTACAACTCTACGGACCACACATGTGAAAGATCGAGAATTCGAGAGCAGCCGCCAAAAACAAACTTGTGGATCGGAGCTCTCCTTCCTCTTCTTCCCCAGGAAACCGCCAAAAGGGCAGTTCACGGCGGACACCAACAAGCACTCGGCCGTGTCGTGTACAGTAAGCCGACGACGTTGAAAAATCTACGTACGAAGGATGTGCCATGATTTGCGAGAAAAAGGCCGGTGATGAGGCACGGCGGCACGCCGTGGCAAGTATAGCATACGTACCAGGAGGCTGAAGCCGGTGACGGCGGCGAAGGAGCTGGCCATGGAGGCGCCGGCGAGGGGAAGCTCGCCGAGGTGGCCCACGAACATCACGGAGATCATCTGGATCAGGTTCTGCAGCAGGCTGCCGGCGATCAGCGGCCCGGCAAGCCGCAGCTGCCTCTTCACCTCCTCGCCCACGGGCGGCGCCCAGCTGTCCGGAGCCGGGCTCTTCGGGAGGAGGGCCTCGTCAAGCAGGCTCGCCTTCTCCATGACGCCCTCGATCTCCTGCTTGCCTGTTCTGATCCCCTATCGCCGGTTAGCTCTCTAAGTGTATGTCTGTGGGTGTGTTTCTGAGAGGAGAGGGGTCCTTGGTGTACTGGTGCTCAGCCTATATAGACACCGGAGCTCGCTGCACATTGTAGCTAAACAATTACCCACCTCACCAAAATCTGCTTGGATCTAGATGCTAATGAGTGGAAGTACTTAACCTTAACACTAGTGGGTCTATCAAAATAGAAAAGTTAATGGATGGGCTAAACTTTAGCTAACCAAAAAAACTGAAAAAATTTTGATGGGAAGAAAGGAATTGATACGTGACACCGGAACCAATCATTTAGAAAAAGACAAAAATACCCTCAACTTTATTCCGTTCTCCACCCACCCACCAACCAAACCCACCCACAAGAAAGTGGATAAAACACCTTTTTAGCTAAAGTTTAACAATCTATCTAAACTACCGTAGACTGAGTTTGAATGGTCAAACTTTAACGAACTAAGTATTAACCCATGAAAATAGGATTTTAGCTAGTTAAGAGTTCACATATCAATGGTAAGCCGGCAAGTTTGTTCATAATTTGTTATGCCATCACATGGACAGTGTACTCTCAACCCCGCAAGGGTTTTCAATTGAGTCAAATAAGTTTATTTTGGCTGAGTTTTACAACCAGTCATGCATAATTCGCTCTTTTACGATTGTTCATGGAACCACCACTAAAATGAATGTCTAGGGTTGATTCTCTTGCTAATGACTAACCTTCAAAATACATTTCACCTGCTGGCTTGTTTAAATATGGTGGAGGACAAATCAACAAGATTCGGTTGAATATCTAGAAGATGCTTCTTGTTGATATTTTTTTTAGCTTATGGGATAAGAGACAACTGAATGAGAACGGAAAAAATTTACGGGAGATCCATGGGATAATAATTATTTATGTAAAAGATCAGGATGACCGGTCGATTTAAGCCTTTTGGGTTTGACTTCTACCTCTTGTTAACCCTAAGATACTAGTGTTTAGTTTTTAAATGTATACTATAAAGATCCTAAACAATTGAAAACACTTCTCACCTGAAAAATTCCCTACCCTCCTCTCACACCGTCCCCACCTGGTGGAAGTTTTTCTGTCTATCAGGCGGTAGACGGATAAAAATTGATGTTTCCATAGTGAGTCCGCCGAAATTAAAAAGATTTCGTCACCGCGCGCTACCATACCCGCCCGCCGTACCCACGTATCAATTATGGGAAGTTAACCCCAAAAAAGGACCCACCTAAATATACCCATATTTGTACACACGTCTATACATAATTATCCCGTACTACTAATAGACAATAAATCGAAGAGTTTTTTCATATAAATAAATGTCAACTATTGAGTTTTAAGAATACATAAAGCTCTCTATACATGAGAGTGAATATAAAGAATTTTTAAAAGCGCTTCGCACGACTGGTCTGTTTACCATGGTCCACTAAAGTGACACTGTTTTATTACCTACATGTCATCAATAAATGTGCGTGGCACATGAGTTGAGACAAATGTATAGAAGAAAGTTACATGAGAGAGCGAATATAAAGTATTTTTAAAAACGCTTCGCACGACTGGTCTGTTTACCATGGTCCACTCAAGTGATATTATTTTAGTACATATGTTCATGACTTAGCTCGGTCAGGAATGGAGCCCGGTCTCCCACCCTCCGGATTGGATCCACTTGATTAAGTGAACACGGTTGGATTCACTTGATCCAGGCCTAGTAATCAATCCAGCTAGGAACGGTTCCCAGGGAACCGAGCGAGGCCTTAGTGGATCCCTCATTTGCGGACGTATTGGGGGGTAGGCATTGTTTGGTCCATGTCACGAACGGAGTCTGTATTAATATAAGGTTTATTGGCTGAAATACATATAAAGACGCATAAATCTAGAATTTTTCATAGTTTTGGCAAATGATTCTGAATTCTATGTAGTTATCTTCGTCAGAATCCAATGTGTCAAGAACTACCATTTTCCTCCTTCGGCACCCTTATTATACAAACCACTTGTGCTATAAATGTTCACTTTCAGGATTGATTTTTTATGCATATCTTGATATCACCCAAGAGAGGGTGGGCTAAATAGGCAAGTCTCTGAATTACAAAATTAATTCTCACTGTGACTACCGAAACTGGTTTAGACTTGTTTGACAAAGAGAAAATCAACAAGTGTTGAGAATCCCCAAACTTAAGGAGGCGCTTCTGTAGATAATTTCTACCAAGTTCACGAAGCTCCTACACACATGACAAGCACAACCAAGTAGATCGAAGCGGAAGCATTAGCAAATGCTAGAATTTAACAAGTGAAGTAAACCAAATAGGAGACACGATGAGTTGTTTCTCGAAGGACAACCACATCGCCATGCAACCCCAACTCTTACGAAGTTGGAACAGTTCTGGATACCTTCATCGTCTGTGTTGAATAAGACCTGTTTATCAAATGGCAACTGTGGATGACGATGCTGACAGCATTTTGAAGGTATACTCTTTATTTCCTTGGGTGCTAAGCTACCTCTCTTCGTTTTCTTTTCAGAGATGTCAATTGGATTGGACGCAAAGGGATCAGGCTTTGAATTCGATGGACTGGTACACTGCACATGGTAGAGCCATGATTCGTTAGCATAACAGCAGGGGCGGAGCCAGCAAATAGAGCCACCGAGGTCGGCTGTACTTGACACCGGTGTCAAATATACAGAATAATAGTTCATAACATTACCTTCTATTGATTTCGCAGAGATCTGCTGTTGTCAGTTGTCAACAACAAGCAGGTCTAGCTCCCGCTCTGCATAACAGTAATTGCTAGGCAAACAGAGTTAGGCATTCGACATATATGGCCTATGCTCACCATGTGTTAGGTTTTCTGTTTGCATGATTTACAGCACACGAATGAGATGCAATTAGTAAGTGTGATTGTGAGTCATTTTGTTATTCCAAATAGAGAGAAGTTGAGGACCATGTGTGTCCGAGGGACCGATGGATGGTCGCTTTTCTTGTGATGAGTGATTGACAATGTGGTGTGATTTGACGTTTGTCTTGGCTTAAGTATTGCAGGTGTAGGATGCGGCTTGGTTTGCATTGGTGCAGGTAAAGAACAAGCGCGAAAGGTCTTAGCTAGGTGGCCTCCCAGGTAGTGGAGAGACAAGTAGGCTTGGTTCGAAGGACCCGATGGCCAGTGGGATCAAGTGCGGTTCATATGGTGCAAGAACAAGCAAGGCAACGTGGATGAAGGTGGTCGAGCCGGTGAGAGCGGTGTCTCTCATCGGGGTTTGTTGGTTTGGCCACAAAACCAACACCGCCGGTGCAAGGTAGCGGCTAACAACCGAAGCTTGCATGCGGTGGAGCCTGTACATTGGGCGCGGCCGAGTCAAGGAACGAGGCAAGACCGAGTAGACCGTCCGGGAGCCGGAGGTGAAAGGCTTGGCGTGCTCGAGGCTGAATAGAAATTCAAACAAACAGGCTCTAAGGTACTAACTGCTCTTACCTTGGAGGTAAGATTTTAATCAAATATGTTTCACTGATTACAATTTACAAAAGGAAAAAAAACTCAATTAGTAAATTAAAAAACTATTAATATAATATCTGTTAAAAACCATATCTATCCATGGTTCATAGTTACTTAAGAGTACCCTAGCAAAACCTTAGTTTTGATACTTGAACCCGGACCAATGAAACAAAACCATATATGGAGTAATCGAAAAGACTGAGAGGCTCTTGAGCTCATTAATTGGCCCTCCTAGACCAGTCCTGGACGACGAGGTTGTAGACCACGGTGGCGGTGACTAGGATTCCGGTGCCAGAGCCGATGGCGCCGATGACGTCGCCGAGGACGGTGAGAGCTCCGACGAAGAGGCCACCAAGAGCAGCAGCCGTGGGGACGGCGTAGCGGCAGACCTGCGAGCGGATCGTAGCATCCGGGAAATCGAGAGCGACGCGCCGCTTCGCCCAAGCCTTGGACATCAGCGCGCAGAAGATGTATGCACTAATCAAGCCTTACGAGTGAAGCTATGCAATGCGTCTAATTCTTTATTGATCATATATTGGAAGGGCTTAAGAATTGATCCATACACATGGAAATTCTAAGCCTAGCTCAAGATTGGATTTGCTCAAGCAAGAAAAGAATGTTGAAGCCCTCAAAGTGAGAATGATCATGTATGGCATCATCGAAGACTTAGAAGCTCAAGAGGAAGATTTATTTGCTATTTAATTTCTTGAGTATAGGAATGCCGTACTATCAAGAGGGATGCAACATTAGCGACAACACCAAAAAAAGGTGCTCAATAGATCAACCCTTGTGAGATAGCCCTGAGAGTGTAGTGTTTGGAACTGTGTGCTGTCAGGACCCAAACCGGTCTGACCGGTTTGGGAAACCGGTCTGACCGGTTTGGCCTCTGACAGCCACAACGGCTAGTTTTCTTTGAAAACCGGTCTGACCGGTTTGGGAAACCGGTCTGACCAGTTTCCAACGGCTATAACGGCTAGTTTGGGAGTTTGGAGTATTTATACCCCTTGGCCCTCTCCTTTGAGTGATGCTGGTTTATTTGTCTTCCTTGCACGCCTAGAGCCTTCCCAAGCACCAGCAAGCTCTCCCCAAACCTCTCTTTGTGAGAGTTGATTGATTCTATCAATATCTTTGGATTTGGGTTGAGGGATGCTTTGTGTATGAGATAGAGAAGCTTGTGGGAGCTAATTGTAGCAGCAAAGAGTGAATCCATAGCTTGAGCACTTGCGGTGAAGTCTAGCAACCATTGAAGCATTTGTTACTCTTGGAGGTGAAGCCTCCTAGACGGCTAGGCGTCGCCGGTGAGCTACCGTGTTTGTGGTAAGCCGCGGATCGTTTGTATAGGCCGGCCTTGCCTCCTTCGTGGAAAAGGGCCACAAGCTAGTGGAACCGAGGACTGGGTTACAACTGGGATTTCATTCACTTATAGTAAAAACCTTTATTGAGTTTGATGAAAGGCTTCTCTTGGAGTGGTCCCACCTTACTTGGACACAAAGCAATTTGATGCCCTTTCTCAAGGCATCCGAAGCATCTCCTTTTCTTCATGCTTCTTTGTCTTTTGGAGAGAGTTGGCTTGCCTTCTTTCTTGATGTGAGCTAACTTTCACCTTTTTCTTGCATCTTGCTGCTTGTGTTGGACTTGACTTGATTTATGGAAGGGCTTTGCACGGTTGATCCCTTCTCAAGCTTCTTCATGGTCTCACGGTTATCTTGAGAAGGTTGTGCATTGCACTTGCTTTCAAGTGTTGTCAAGTTCCTTGTGAGTCTTTCTACCTCTTGCTTGAGTTCTTGAAAAGGACCTTGATGTCACCTAGAGGGGGGGTGAATAGGTGAATCTGCAATTTACAAAACTTTTTCACACTGTCAGTGCCAAAACCGGTCAGCCGGTTTCCCAAACCGGTCAGACCGGTTTGGGTTCAGGAACTCAACACAGTACAAAAGTGGTCAGACCGGTTCACCAAACACGGTCAGCGTTTCCTGCAGAAACACACAAATATGTATATGACCCCCTCTCTACAAGTTCTAGCACAAACCAACTTGTTTTGCAGCTCCTGTAGGTGATTTCTAGCAGGTTCACAAAGTCCCTGCACACAAGTAGAGCACAACCAAGTAGATCGAAGCGGAAGCAAATATAAATGCTAGAATTGAACTTGTGAGGCAAACCAATAGAGAGACACGATGATTTGTTTCCCGAGTTCGGATTCACCAATGCCACAAAGGCTGTCACAAAGACAAGGTGAATCCTACTCTCCGTTGAGGGCCTACGAAAGGCGGGCTTATCCACTCCAAGCCACTTTCCTCGGTTCCACTAGCTTGTGACCCTTTTCCACGAAGGAGGCAAGGCCGGCCTATACAAACGATCCGCGGCTTACCACAAACACGGTAGCTCACCGGCGACGCCTAGCCGTCTAGGAGGCTTCACCTCCAAGAGTAACAAATGCTTATATGCGAACAGATTCCAAAGAGGTACATCTAAAAACTAAAAAAAACATCAACTGTGCTTGGGTGAATCTATCAATCCTTTCTTCGCATATACATACAATAATAAATTTGAAATTATATGTTTAGGACTACTTTATAATCTATACTATCATATATTGGTCTTGTTTGATGCCACGCGCCTATGGCATGTATGGCGAGACGCACCAGCTGTGCCAAACAGTCCTCGTCAGATGCACGTGAAAGGTCCGTGGTTTTAAACCCCTTTCTTGCCTCAATCCATCTCGAGATATCAAAAACAATCCTGAGGTCAGCCAACTGATGCTGTCTCTT
>OAMR01000282.1:85923-96367 GCA_900205405.1 Echinochloa crus-galli | reverse complement strand
GGCCGGATGATCCGTGGCGACCGGAAGATCCGACGCAAGGCCGGAAGATCCAAGGTAGAGAACTTCTGGTGAAACCGGTCTGACCGGTTTGGCCCAGTCAGCAGGTCCACCTGTTAACAGGCCGCCCGTGATTCCCTCTCTCCCCTCTCCTCAAGGCACAAGCAAGATTCAATGGAGAATTGGCAAACAAGGAACCCGAGAAGAAGGCAACAAACATCAAGCACAAGACATGCTTCTCATGTTGGGAGAAAGGACATCTGGGTAAAGATTGTCCTAATGGTAAAATCCCTAAACCCGATCGCGTCCATTCCAATCATGTAAAGCTTGGAAAGACTCCAATTGCCTCTTGTGCTTCCAAGGTGATTAGTTCTCCAAAGAATGGCACAAGAGCTATTTGGGTCCCTAAGCACTTTGGGACTAACATTGTCGGACCCAACATGAGTTGGGTACCAAAGCATGCTTGATGAGATTGTAGGGATCACGAGATGCATTGGAAGCTTGGTTTGAATGAAATGACTAATGATCGAATGGCAAGCCAAGAAAAGTTGCTTCCGCTCTATACTCTAAACCCAATGTCATCACGGTAACTTTGTGCTTAAATTGATTATGTTGTTGTCACTAGTGCCTCTTGTAGGATCAAGTGTTTCTAAGTGTTGAACTTGTGACACTTGATAGTGGCTTAGACTACCTTCTTGTTCGTTGTTTCACATATGCCATATGGTGCTCCTAATAGCTCTCTAGTGGAGCAATATTGTGTCAAATTTGTAGGAAACCAATCTCCGATGCAAGAAACTCAAAAGCGAGTGTTTGGCTGTGCAATACCGGATATTTCCGCCAAACTACCTGATATTTCCGTCGCATTTGACGGAAATTGTCATCTAGGTCGGAGATTTCCGCTGAAGTGGCTGAGTCTGGCAAAACCGGTCTGACCGGTTTGACCCAGACACATGCAACTTCAGCACAATCAAAAGGAATGGAGACGCAAATTGTCAATTTCAGGAAAGACAATGCAAGTTCCGACACTAGGGCCGGAAGATCCGACGCTAGGCCGGAAGATCCAAGGTAGAGAACTTCTGGTGAAACCGGTCTGACCGGTTTCCCAAACCGGTCTGACCGGTTTGACCCAGAACATTGGAACATTGACAATCAACTGTGAATTTGAGCTAATTCAATGGGATATCATTTTGGCATATGTACATCAACTTGCACCTATATGTTAGTAAGTTTTCTTGGCACATTTCTAATTGAGCAAATTTAATTTGTGCCGTTGACCGAATGTTGACCTAATTCTCCCAAGTCCTTCACAAGACCATGTGCATGTTACATGTCATCCACTCATGATGCACATATTTAGGGGGAGATTATTTCAACATTCGTGTCCTTGAGACTAACGTTTCTTTTAGTGAACTTGTAGTCTCAACCATGAGAGGTTAAGTCTCTCAACTCAAGTTGTCAAGTTCAATCTTTCATTCAAGACGGTAAAAATGTATCACTACATTTCTTGGATTGCATTCATAATACACATACAACTTATCATGCTAGTTGAGTTTTCCAAAAACTTATCCTATGTAAATCAATATTAATCCACATGCTTTCCCTCATAATGATAAGTATTTGACAAGAGGAGAAAACATTAATTTGCACAACAATTAGTTTCATAACCGTTTAATGACCTTTGTATGTGGATGGCAAATAGGTCATAAAATATGAAATCTCATAATATAGATTAAATTCCCTTTTATTTAGTGCACATGTGATGAGGTGGATGAAATAAGCTCAATACACTAATTTTGAACAATATGAATAACTCAAGGAATTTAAGCTATATTATGGTGAGTTGTCAAGGCATAAATTAAGAGTGCTTTTGAAAAGATTTGGATTTTGGTCTTTTGACCTTTGTCGATCTATTTGTGACTATGGTTAAATTTGTTTGATTGATGACTAGTCACACATAGTGAGACTCTCTCTCAAGTCCATAAAAATTTTCATCTATCTTTTCTCTCCCATATCTTTCGGAAGAAATGAAAGAAAATGGATTTTAATGGAAATCTCTCTTGATCTATGGACAATCTTGAGATTTTAGACACCATGATCATCATATAAAATCTCAAGACAAGTAAACAAGCTTTGGAGGACAAGATCATTATTTATTGTGGCTTTTCCCTGCTGACTGGGGCAAACCGGTCTGACCGGTTTGGCCCAGTCAGCGGGTCCACACGATTTACTGCCATCCCGTGATTCCCTCTCTCCTTCCTATCCTTTCACCACGCCCCTCATCTCTCTCCTCAAGCTCTCACTGTGGAAGGCGCCCCCAATGGCGATTTGAAGATTCAACCAAGGAAAAGTTGATTTCTCTTCAGATTTGGAGTGCCCCAAGGCTGCTAGATTGGTTCCCCATCAATCTTTGATCAGAAAATCCTCTTTCCCGTTGAGTTCTTGGGTCTTAAGGTATTCAAATCTTCTCATCGCCCGATCTACTCATTGGATGAATATCCTTCGAAACCCTTTGGTAGAACATCTTATGGCATGTCTAGGAACCTATCCCTAAGAGATGAATCAATTTGGATGGCTACATTTTGCGGACCGACGATTTGTGCCCTCACTGCACAAACCGGTCTGACCGGTTTGGCAAACCGGTCTGACCGGTTTGGGCAGTGAAGGACCAAGTCCCTGTTTTGCACCGTGTTGGCTCACATATGGACTAGGGATATCATTCTTATCAATCTCATATCAATATCTTGATCATGCTCTGTCTAGATTGGTCGCCAACCCGTTTTTGGCTTAGCGCACGCAAAACCGGTCTGACCGGTTTGGCAAACCGGTCTGACCGGTTTGGCTCTGAGCTGACCCAAAACTCGTTGGATGCTATCTTGTTGATCAAATCTTTATCAATCTTTTTCCTGGGTATTGATTACATGTATTCCATCTCTTGTGAACCCAGGAAGCACAGTAGAAGATGCCAAGGGGACCTCATGCCGATCGGATCAAAAAGTGACGTCATGACCCTTCTATTGGCAGCAGCTCGCAAGCGGCCAGCGGAAGAAATTTGAGGCCTAGGAAGCCAAAGAGGGCAGCTGATCAGGAGGTTGAGGAAGTGGATGAAGTAGGGAACACCACCTCTAGTGATGATGTTGAGGATGAGCAGTATAGAGTGGAGCCACATGTGGATGATGATGATGAGGCAGCAGATGATGATGATGAGGGGGCAGGTGATGATGTGTCAGAAGAGGCAAATGCTCCATTGGTACTTGAGATTTGCCGACCCACTGGCCCTGCTAGCAGAAGAGTGACAGATTATCTTGCTAGTGGGATGACAGATGTTGTCAGGCGGTTGAGGAGGACTAGTCCACTTGGTGTGGATAGGACAGCCACTGACTATAGATTTTGGACTCTTTTTCAGCAGGATTTCTATGCCACGGCTATTATGAAGAAGATCAAGATCACATCAGATGCACAGTACATAGATTGGGATTACATGGTAAAGCAAGACAATCCAGTGTTCAATGAGATTATCAGAGTTTGTGGTGAAAAACGAATCAAACATCTCATGGGCTTCAAGCATAATTGGAAAAAGGAGGTCATTGCTCAGTTTTATGCCACAGTGTACTTTGGATACTATGAGGAGGATGGCAGGCGGGAGAGGGCTATGCATTGGATGACAGAGGGACAGCTCTTCCACATCACTTTTTCTGACTTTGCCTCTATTCTTAGAGTTGGACATGAGAGTGATGACACCGTGAGGATACATGATCGGGGTGCTATGGAACCATCAGAATTGAAGTTCATGTATCATGCCTTCTCCACCACAGGATGAGCCTCCACAGCACCCAGATCCTCAGCAGCAGCAGCACACACAGCAGGGAGGCGACCAGACTCAGCAGCAGCATAGTCAGCTGCAGCCGGGGCAAACCGGTCTGACCGGTTTGGGCCTGGCAGCAGCTCATATCCTGAGCGAAGGACTTCTCCTATTCGGAAGTTCATCTCCATGTTCACTGGTATTTGCAAAGGTCAAAGGGATGTTGAAGTGAGTATTAGGCAGCAGAGGATTGAGAGCAAAAAGACTAGGGATGCTGTGAAGAGATTACATGCCAAGATGAGCCCAGATGATCCTCCATCCCCTATCTCACCACCTCTCGAGCTACGTGAAATACCCCCGCTTAGAGACATCATGACAGATCACATGAATGCGGGCTACTTTGAGGAGTATGGTGATATTTTTGGATGTGGACACGTTGGATCGAGCACACAGCCAGTACCCCCCCTCCCACTCAGTTTGCTAGTGCTCCAGGGACTTACACTTTCACACCTACTTCAGAGGGTGATTTGTTTGGTTCCTCGTTCGGGTTTGCACCTCCAGGACCCACCTATGCAGCTCCTAGCATTCCATCTTCGTCATATGCATATGGTGGCACCGGATCTTCCATGGCAGGACTTCAGTTTTCGAGTGCTCCATCTCCTACTCCCGGAGACTTTGCTTCACAGGCAGCAGCTTCCATCTTAAGAAGATGAGTATGAGGACAATGAAGAGGTAGCTGCAACAGAAATAGTGTGGGGCAAAGAGCCGATTGCAGTGAATCAGAAGTGGATTAAACAGACCAAGGGCACATATGATTTTGATGTGACTAAGGCGGACAAATTATTTGATTTCCTTGTGAAAGAAGGCCGAATCAAATTACCAGAGGGGCATTCTATGCTTCGGCCTGAAGGAGTGAAAGACAAGAAGTATTGTGGATTTCATGACAGAAATTCTCATTCCATTAATGAATGCAGGATCTTCAGAATGAGGATTCAAAAGGCTATTCAAGAGGGGCACCTGAAGTTTGACAACAGAATGAAATTGGATAGCAATCCCTTCCCTCAGAATATGATTGGGTTTTCAATCAACATGGTGAATGCTGTTGCACCTGAAGAAAAGGGGAAGATGAAAGTTTTAACTTCAGAGAAGGCAAAACAAAGTGGCTCAGTTGATCCTACTCGGCAAGTCACAATTGAACAGATTCGCAAGAAAGACTCTCGCTTCCCGAATGATCAATTTGAAATTGGGAAATCCTCCAAGCCTAGAGTCACTACACGTATCCTCCTTAACAAATGGAAACGTCAGCAAGAAAAGGAGCGTTACCAAAGGCATAGACGTGAAGAGGAGAAGAGGAGATACGAGGAAGAAAGATATAGGGAGGAACAAGAAGAGTATGCTCGAGAGCAGGAACGTGCGCATTGGGGGTGTGCATTCTTCAGACACTGTTGGAACGAAGGTTTGAAGCTTCCCACATGGAATAATTGTCCTGAATGCAATGATAGGTATGATGAATATAGGCAGGAAACTGTCAATCGCCGATCTGTCCATGAAAGAATTGGCAGGATGCATCCTAGTGATGATCGGCGTTTTGATTATCAACCAAGAAAGAGGCATGCTGATTACAGGTGGGTTGATCATGAAGAAGAAGAAGATCGTGCTTATGTTTGGCAAGAAGGACAATGGTGTCCACCTGGCTTGAGGAAAAGCCAAAAGAGAAGAGTACAACGTTTGAGGAATCAAGAATTAAAGCAAGCAAGGCCTAAGATGAAATCAATATGGCGTCGAAAGGACAAGCCTGAAGAAGATGGTCATTCGGCTCCTACATGCATGGTATGCTTTTTGCCGAATGAATTTATGGCTCCCACTGATCAAGTTGTGCAGGAGGAAGCGTTGTCAGAGGTAGATGAAGTCGAACAGCTAATGGCACAATTGATGCTCAATAAGCAAGCTGTCTTTGAAAAGCCAATCCAGAATCGACATATGAAGCCATTATATTTGAAAGGATTTGTCAATGGGAAGCCTTTAACCAAGATGTTCGTCGATGGTGGAGCTGCTGTGAATGTGATGCCATATACTACATTTAGGAAGCTTGGCATGGGCCCTGGAGATTTAACACCAACGAGCATAATTCTAAATGATTTTGCTGGAAATCCTTCAGACACCAAAGGCTGTGTTCATGTAGAACTGATGATTGGATCCAAAGTGCTGCTCACAACTTTCTTTGTCATTGAGGGCAAAGGGGCATATAGTTTGCTGCTTGGAAGAGATTGGATTCATGCAAATTGCTGTATCCCGTCAACCATGCATCAACAGCTCATTCAGTGGATAGATGATGAGGTGGAGATTGTCCAAGCAGATGATTCAATAAGCGTGGCAAATATGGAACCAGCTTTTTGGGAATATCAAGGCATAGATTGTTTCTCAGGCAAAGACTGGGGAGAAGGTCCTGTTGCACCAGCCAGCAGTGATCAACAGCCGATCGAAGCAGTCGGCTCTCATAGTAATTTTTGATGGAGAATCCAATTGATGGAACTGATGGAAAATTAGGACGTGGATTTGTGTCGGCCGATAAATTGGAAGAAGTGGACATTGGAGATGGTGACAAGCCAAGGCCGACATTTATCAGTGCTAACTTGGATTCGGTTTTCAAAGAAAAGTTGGTGACATTGTTAAAAGAATACAAGGACTGCTTTGCTTGGGATTATTCGGAGATGCCCGGTCTAGACCGTTCTATTGTTGAACATCGGTTGCCGATCAAACCTGGTTACAGGCCTTACAAGCAATCACCCCGAAAAATCTACAAGGAAGAAGTGTTGGCCGATGTGAAAAAGGAGATTGAAAGATTACTAGATGCAAATTTCATTCGGCCCTGTAAATACGCGGATTGGATCTCTAATATTGTTCCTGTCTATAAGAAAAATGGAAAAATGAGGGTTTGCATAGATTTTAGAGACCTAAACAAGGCTACACCCATGGATGGATATCCAATGCCTGTTGCTGATTCATTGGTTGATGCTGCTGCTGGATACAAAGTGCTCAGTTTCATGGATGGTAATGCAGGATACAATCAGATTTTTATGGCATTAGAAGATATAGTAAAGACAGCTTTCAGATGTCCTGGACACATAGGGTTGTTTGAGTGGGTTGTCATGACCTTTGGATTGAAAAATGCCGGTGCAACTTATCAAAGGGCTATGAATTATATTTTTCATGAGTTGATCGGCAAGATTGTGGAAATATATATTGATGATGTGGTGATCAAGTCATTGGATCATGAGTCTCATTTGGCCGACATAAGGAAAACTCTAGAATGCACACTTGTTCGGGTTCATCTTAAGCCCATGTTTCCTGGTGCATTCTAGAGTTTTCCTTATGTCGGCCAAATGAGACTCATGATCCAATGACTTGATCACCACATCATCAATATATATCTCCACAATCTTGCCGATCAACTCATGAAAAATATAATTCATAGCCCTTTGATAAGTTGCACCGGCATTTTTCAATCCAAAGGTCATGACAACCCACTCAAACAACCCTATATGTCCAGGACATCTGAAAGCTGTCTTTACTATATCTTCTAATGCCATAAAAATCTGATTGTATCCTGCATTACCATCCATGAAACTGAGCACTTTGTATCCAGCAGCAGCATCAACCAATGAATCAGCAATAGGCATTGGATATCCATCCATGGGTGTGGCTCTGTTTAGATCTCTAAAGTCTATGCAAACCCTCATTTTTCAATTTTTCTTATAGACAGGTACAATATTAGAGATCCACTCTGCATATTTGCATGGCCGAATGAAATTTGCGTCTAGTAACCTTTCAATAATCATTATAGTCTTTAGAACTTAAATCCTTCTGCAATTTTATCCTTCTTGAATCTGATTGCACTTCCCATGGCAAAACAGCATGATGACCATATACCCATTCATAAGGAGACGTTTTTGTAGACCCATGAGGGGCCATTCGGTAAGCCCACAATGCTTCATTGAGTACCGAATGCCACTTCCTTGGCTTCTGATCAATTTTCTTTTGTATAATTTTAATCATAATTTTGTTAGAAGCCTCTGCCTGTCCGTTAGCTTGGGCATAATAAGGAGAAGAATTCAACCATTTGATCCCCATACTTTCAGCAAAATCTCTGAATTCTGAAGATGTAAATTGAGTCCCTTGATCTGTGGTAATTGTCTGAGGAATTCCAAATCTGTAAATGATGTGCTCTTTGACAAATTCAATCATATCTTCTGATGCTACCTTTCTCAATGGAATTGCCTCAACCCACTTGGTAAAATAATCTGTTTAAAAGTACAAACTTATGCCCCTTGCTCGATGGTGGATTTATTTGGCCAATCAAATCTATTCCCCATCCTCTGAATGGCCATGGCTTGATAATGGGATTCAAAGCCGATGCTGGAACTCTCTGAATGTTTCCAAATTTCTGACAGTCCTGACATCCCTTGTAATATTCAAAGCAGTCTTCCAACATTGTCGGCCAGTAATAACCAGTTCTTCTAATAACCCACTTCATTCGGTAAGCTGACTGGTGTGCTCCACACAATCCATCATGTACCTCGCTTACCAGTTTCTTTGCTTCTTCTTGGTTTAAGCAATGTAATAACTGTGAAAACCCAAAAATTTAAAGTTGAAGAGGAAGTATGATGAACCTTGGCCTAAGTACCATTTGACCTAAGTCAAACCTATGTTGAACCATGCCAACCATATGCAAAATATTTATCTTCCAAACCTTGCATTATATTAGATGCTCATAGTCATAAGCATGTTTATCAGGGAAACAAACATATAAGAGGGCTAGAACAAAAGTTCAAGAGGTGTTAAAATTAAATTTTGAATTTGAAGTTTGTTTGGTCCTTTTTCAACATCTCTTTGTTTCTGCAAGATTTATTGCTCAAATAAACTTTTGCACAACATGAAAGTTGTAGAGCATAAAAATATGAACAACTTTTGTGTTGGTCGATTTTGAAGTTTCCATGTGAATTTGTGTGCAAATTGAAGTCAACAGCAGCCATTTTTTGGGTCAAACCCCTCACCTAAGCCCCCTGCTTCTCCTTCCCGCTCCAGAGCGCCGCCCGGCAAGCCGCCGCCGCCAGGCTGCACTCGCCGCCGGCCATCCCGAGCTTCGGGCGGGACTAGACCGCGCGCCCGACGTGTTCACCGCGACGCTGGACCCACCTGGCAGCTTCTCCGCCCCGCACGACCCAGCCTGACTCGCTCCCATCGCGCCGCGCTCGAGCTCCCGAGCCGAACCGGGGCGCCACCCAGCGCCACCACGCGGCCGACAGTGTCTGACCACCGCGGCGAAACCAGACAGCGCAGCCATGGCAACGCGACCAAACCGCCTAGCTTCCCCACTCCTGCACGGCTTCGATCGCGCGGGCCTGCGGCGTATCGGCCGCGGCCAGTAGCGGCACGCCCCGACGCTGCCCGAGCTCGGTGCGCTGGCCTCGAACATCAAGCAGCAGCAGCCAGCCACTCCCGCACACACACGATCCTGTTCCAGCCGCGCCCGCATCGCCCTCCCCCAGCTCGACCATGCCACGCGGCCGCCAAGCTCTCCTAATGGCGCCATTAACGCCGGCGAGAGGGTTCAACGACGTTCAACGCCGTTCGACGCCGCCCGGCCAGCTGGTTCCCTCCGCTTCGTCATTAAGCTATCCTACACCCTTCTGTCGCCTATAAAAGGAACCCCAGTCCCCACACTGTCTTCCCCGAGCTCGACGTCACCATTTCCGCCGCCAGCTCGCCGCCGATCCACCCCACAGTGGGCAGCCTTCTCCACACCACCTCAGCCCAAACTAGCGTCATGATGGAGCTCCCTGATACCTAGCGCAGCTCACAGACCCCTCAAACCTCAGTCCCCGTCGCTCCCGAGGCTTCCTCCACACTCGCCGTCGTCGCCGTCCGCCGCCTCCGTGCGGGCAGCTGCGTACCGACCGCCATGTCCTAAACCAAGAGCACCACCAGTTTCCTCTCCTCCTCACGAAGCTTTTTCCCCAATTGATCGGGTCACAAGGCCCTCCATGGCGCCGGCGTGAGCTCGCCGGGGCTCGTAGATCTGCTTCACCGCCGCCCGCCGCCGTCGAGCCGTCTCCGAGCTCAAGACCTATCCCATTCGAATCGGGGTGAGCTCGTGAACCTCATAGGCTAGATCGAGTCGAGTCATGGGGCCCACGTTGCCGGAAACGAACGAGCGCCGCCGCCGGCCGGCCAGGGAACCCTTTGTTAAATTTTAAAACTTGCAAGGGCTGGAACGTAAAAGTAAGGGACTAAAATGTGAAAACTCAAGTTAAGTTTTTGAATAGAATGCAGTGGACTTTAAAAATTGATTAAAAATCATAGAAAAATCATAAAAATGCAAAATAAATTTTGTTGGGTTCTTTGAGTCTGGATCAACAACTTTCGCAAAGCATGTATATACTTTTTCTACACTTGTTGTGAAATAAAAATCATTCTAGATTAAGTTACCTTTATGAATAACTTGGGCTACTCATAAGAGTTGGGTCTAAATTTTGGATATGTTATTCCGCACTTAATGTCTAGCTCTCTGTATAAAAATCGCCCAAAAATATGAACTCTAGCTTCTGTTTCTGATTTAATTACTTTACTAGCTTGTCGGTAGAAAAT
>OAMR01000282.1:69702-85898 GCA_900205405.1 Echinochloa crus-galli | reverse complement strand
ACCGAAGATTCCTTAATAAAAATTTTCGGGGTTTTCTTCTCGTTCACGAGGTACACTGTTTAATCCAATCTCGGGACGAGATTTCTTTTAAGGGGGGTAGGCTGTGAAAACCCGAATTTTTTTTCAAAATTAAAGTTGAAGGAAGGGTATGATAACCTGGCCTAACTACCATTTGACCTAAGTCAAACCTATGTTGAACCATGCCAACCATATGCAAAATATTTCTTCCAAACCTGCATCATATTAGATGCTCATAGTCATAAGCATGTTTATCATGGAAACAAACCTATAGGTGGATTAAACAAAAGTTCAAGAATTGTTAAATTCAAACTTTTAAATTTGAAGTTTGTTTGGTCATTAATTCTGCATGATTTATTGCTCAAAAAATTTTTGCACAACATGAAAGTTGTAGAGCATAAAATATGAACAACTTTTATGTTGGTCGATTTTGAAGTTTCCATGTGAATTTGTGTGCAAATTTGAAGTCAACCGCAGCTCTTTGGGTCAAACCCCTCACCTAAGCCCCCTGCTTCTCCTTCCCGCTCCAGAGCGCCGCCCGGCAAGCCGCCGCCGCCAGGCTGCACTCGCCGCCGGCCATCCCGAGCTTCGGGCGGGACTAGACGCGCGCCCGACGTGTTCACCGCGACGCTGGACCCACCTGGCAGCTTCTCCGCCCCGCACGACCCAGCCTGACTCGCTCCCATCGCGCCGCGCTCGAGCTCCCGAGCCGGGCGCCACCCAGCGCCGCCACGCGGCCGACGGTGTCTGACCACCGCGGCGAAACCAGACAGCGTAGCCATGGCAACGTGACCAAACCGCCTAGCTTCCCCACTCCTGCACGGCTTCGATCACGCGGGCCTGCGGCGTATCGGCCGCGGCCAGTAGCGGGCGCCCCGACGCTGCCCGAGCTCGGTGCGCCGGCCTCGAACAGCAAGCAGCAGCAGCCAGCCACTCCCGCACACACACGATCCGTTCCAGCCGCGCCGCATCGCCCTCCCCAGCTCGACCATGCCACGCGGCCGCCAAGCTCTGCTAATGGCGCCATTAACGCCGGCGAGAGGGTTCAACGACGTTCAACGCCGTTCGACGCCGCCCGGCCAGCTGCTCCCCTCCGCTTCGTCATTAAGCTATCCTACACCCTTCTGTCGCCTATAAAAGAACCCCAGTCCCCACATTGTCTTCCCCGAGCTCGCCGTCACCATTTCTGCCGCCAGCTCGCCGCCGATCCACCCCACCGTGGGCAGCCTTCTCCACACCACCTCAGCCCAAACCAGCGTCACGATGGAGCTCCCTGATACCTAGCGCAGCTCACAGACCCCTCAAACCTCAGTCCCCGTCGCTCCCGAGGCTTCCTCCACACTCGCCGTCGTAGCCGTCCGCCGCCTCCGTGCGGGCAGCTGCGTACCGACCGCCATGTCTTAAACTCCTCACAAAGCTTTTCCCCAGTTGATTGAGTCGGGAGGCCATCCATGGCGCTAGCGTGAGCTCGCCGGGGCTCGTAGATCCGCTTCACCGCCGTCCGCCGCCGTCGAGCCGTCCCCGAGCTCAAGACCTATCCTATTCGAACCGGGGTGAGCTCCTGAACCTCATAGGCTAGATCAAGTAGAGTCATGGGGCTCACATTGCCGGAAACGAACGAGCGCCGCCGCTGCCGGCCAGGGACCCTTTGTTAAATTTTAAAACTTGCAAGGGCTGGAACGTAAAAGTAAGGGACTAAAACGTGAATCATTTGCGTTTGAAAAATCAAATCGTATTAAAATAAAACTGTGTGCAACTGAAGCTACAGTCCAGCTCTAGGTCTAATTTTGGATATGTTGTTCCACATTGAATAAGTAGATCTTGTACAAAAATCATCCCAGATTTGAATCCTAGCTCCTGTTTCGAATTTGTTTTCATCACTAGCTGTGCTGTATAATGCATTTTTAGTTTTGTTTCTGTTCAGTCTTTTGAGCTGAAATTTTTATGGGAATTCAGGAAAGGTGTTTCCTGTTGTCAATAAAATTTTGGGCTATTTTGGTTAAGCATAATCACCTAAACTAATTTAACAGAATAATTAGGCTGAAAGGTGTGCATGCAACTTGGTAGATTTATTTTGGTACTTAACTCTTTCAAATCCTGTGTTATGCTACTGTTATTTATGATGTTAAGTTACTGTTCTTTGATAAAATTCTGTTGTGGACTTTTATATATGTACACAATCACCATCAAAAGGAAAAGAGGAAGTTACATGTTTACCAACTACTGTTGTGAATAAAAACTAAACCTTAATACCCCACTTTTACCATATGAAGTCTAAATATATTTTGTTATCTAGGTGAATATGGCCACAATGTCACCTATGGTTTTTGTTGGGTATAGCAGCAAGCTGTGGTTATACAGTTTTGTTTTTTTAAGATGCTATGCATTGCATTTCGTGTAGGTTCTAACATCGCGGATGGTGACTACACGCTAGTACCTGCAAACGAGGATCGAGAGGGGGCTTTGAACGTGGTTAGGGCTGAGAAGGAGCCGACTCAGGGAACAGAGGAACCAGCAGCCAGTTTTGAGCAAGAAGGCAAGCCCCGGAGCATAACCCGGTTTATTCGAAAAACTACACATAAATTTTGTATTTAATTTCCTATGATTGTGCATTAAGTCCAGGAGTTGTTTGGAACCTTAGTTGCATTATCCATAGGGTCCCAAATGGCTTACTAGCAAGAGTTCGAAGTAGTGGCTATGCTAATAGGTACCCGGTAGAAGTCGAGTGATTTCCTGTCACTCGCGAGTATAGGAGTTGATGTGTTTACTTATGTTGGAATCATAAGGAGTGATGGGCGGGGCTTGGGATTGATTACTTGGGTGGATGTTGATGCCCCGTCTGTCTAGTTAAAATTTTGCTAAGGTCGAAATGTGTCGGCGTTAGTGGTCAAGCTTTTGAACGTACTAAACACATGCTGAGAAATATGGTAATCAGTAAGCCTATGTACTTGATTGAACCGGGGCGTGGCAATAGCTCGCTACCCCTGGAATTGGATTCCTTTGCTGCAGCATATGGGTACAAGTGCGGCCACGGTACGGCGTCGTTCCGGGGACCGTTGGGGCATTGTATCCCAAGGGATGCGGGATCTGTACATAAACCGGGGATTGATGGGAACGGTTGAGGTGTGAAGATCCGTCGGGGTCTTGCACTTCGTGTGTTTAGGTTTTCCCTTGCAAGGTTAACAAATCGATTCGAATCGTCTATCTCTCGCAGTTTACTGAGACTGCTTGATCACAATTCTGCACTGAGTAAAAAGTTGAACATGAGCTGGTTATTGAAAATATGTTGCTGATTATATTTTTTTTTCTTGTACAACATGCTTGTTTTAGTGCAGTCGCTCATGTAGAATGGATATGCTTACTAGAATCTTGATAATAAAAACATGAAAGTAAGGATGCACCTTTAGTTGCTTTTGGCAAAACAAACCCCTGAGCCAAAAAGCCTTGCATGTCTAGAATATTATTTTTTTTGACGGGTAAGTCTTGATGAGTATTAGTATACTCAGCCTTGCTTGTGGCTAATCTTTCAGGTACTCTAGAAGAAATGGTTGCTAGTTTGACTTGGCCGACTCAGCTGCCCCCAGGCTGGTCTGTTGAGTGGGACCCGTCCTCTGAGGGCGAGGAGCGTGGTGAGTGATGTCATGAGCGGCTTCATTTGTGACATCATTCGGTTCGACGAATAATTAGTTGCTTCCGTTGTTTTTATGGCACTCTGAACTGTTTTACTTCAAACTTGGTTTGTAATAATGGCAGATAAACTACCTTGATGTAATAAATGGATTGATGTAATCCCTGGACTCGTCTTCGTACGAGTGTTGGTATGCTTTGTTTCGGTCTCAAAATACGTGGTTGCATCGGGGTAAACCCGACAGACAAGCTATCTTCATCCAATTTAAGTGTCGGATCGCGTTTAAGGCGATGTAAGAACACTTTCATTGGGTTGGGATGAGCGGTTCTGCCACAGCTGGTATCAGAGCCGAAAAGCTACACCAGGGAAAGCAACAAGCCCTAAACCAAGCTTTTCGATAAAACTTACCCACAAAAGTTGAGTTTTTCCAAAAACGTTGGATCGTTAAGGAAAAAGATAGAACGTGAAGCCCTAGGAGGTATAGCCGCCCAAACTCCTCAGGTACTCCCCGAGTACCAATCCCCAAGAAACACTTTGGAAATGATGAATAGTTGCTCTGTCACTAATTTTGCAAGTACCTTGTTTCAACTAGTTGCTAGATTGTGCTTGAGTTATTTGGCATGAGTAATAATGAACCTGAAAACCTTGTGGGAGCACATTCTTTATTCCAAGTCTAAGTTGTTGTGGGGATTGATATAGTGAGAATTTGGTTAAGTTCTATTCTGCTCTTAGTACGGGGAAAATCTCGGAGATTTACGCTTTCAAAATGAAACAAGTTCCTCATTGAGGAAAACCGGTATGTATCCCATATTTCCCTTCCAATTTTTAAATTTCCAATTGCATTTGCATGTTTCCCTTTTCAAAATAAATGAACTATTTGAGTAATTAATTTGAGAGAGAGTAGAAAATTTTGCAAGCTTGGTTTAAATAAATGGTCACATGCTGAAATTTTATCTAGGGTGGATGTAATTGGTAACTTTTATCCTTTTCACTCCTTCTAGAACATCTCCAATTATTTACCATCACCACCAACCAGCAACAAACATGTCTACCCCACTAAAAATGGCTGCACACTCACCAATAATCACCAACATGGCAGCATGGGGGTGACTCCACTAAAAACCATTTTGGTCATGTCACATTTCCATCTTACCTACCACTAAAATCCACTCACATGACCTAGGGAAATGTTGGCCACATAATTTTGGAGTAAAAGCAAAGCAAAATGGGTGCTGCACCCACATGGGGGTGGGCTGGCCACCAGACCTGGTTCGGGCGAACCAGGCCCTTCGGCCGAACGGCCAAGGATGCCCCCCTCGGCCTATAAATTGGTGGCTCTCACACACTCTTACACTCAGAAACTTTTGGCCAGAAATCTCTCTCTCTCTCTCATTTCTTTGCTCAAGTGCTTGCTCTAGTTCCTCCAAAGTTCTAGCTCAAGTTTAGTTCTTTTGCATCTCTAGAGAAAAATCCCAAAAATATTTTGCTTTTGTTGTGATCTTTGTGCTGAAATTTTGGACGATTTTGTGGTGGTCACCGACACCCACAAGAACGACTAACCTTTTGTGGAGGTTTTCATCCCCGCAAGAACGACTAACTTTCCCGAACGACTGACTTGATTTTATTGTGCTAACCACTTATATTCAGTCCTTCGGGTAGTTGTTTTTGCACTAACCTTTTGCAGGAACATGTCGAAGTTCATTGCCGCGCTCCGTCGTTCGACCCGGCTTAACCGCCGTACGGACGATGCTGGGAGCTCCCCAGCTCCGTCCCGAGGCTCAAGCCGGATGGACACGGATGAGCACGAGGCAGCCGGCTCGGGATGGGGCAATGCCACACCCCCGGCCAGGCAGCTCTTGAGCGAGAACGACATCAACCTCAGGTCGGAGAGGGAACGGAACACCTTCAACGAGCTGCGGCTGAAGACGTTCGAGCACACCCGTGTCTTTGAGCAGGACCTGCTCAGGGTCACGGGAATGGACGAAGAATTCGAAGAGGTTTTCCAATCATCGGCTGGGAAAATTTCTGGCACATCAATGAACAAGGTTCGTACCTACTTACCATCGAATTTCTTTCGACTTTGGTTTCTGAGTCTGGGGGGATTCGTTTCCGATTTTTCAACCAAGAGTTCTTCTGCTCTTGGAGGGATTTGAGCTCGGGTCTCGGATTTGCAAGTCGTTGTTCTTTAGACCCGAGCAAGGCTTTGAAAAGGTTTGATAGGGTAGGCTTTTGGAAAAAGATTTCGGGGAGTACCAACTGTCATGCGCCCCGCACGAACAGTATCCATAACCCCAATTTGCGTTTCATGCATCGTTGGGTGTCTATGACGGTATTCCCCCGGGCAGATTTGCGCCCCGTCAACACCATCGAGTTGCGAGTTCTTTACGCCATGGTTAAGCAAATTCCTTATTCTCCTGTTAAAGATATGGTTTCTCACTGGCTGTCTCACATCTCTCGTACGGGTAGCATGGTGATGACTTCTCTAGTCACTCGCCTTGCCAACCATCTGGGCGTCCTCCAAGGCGCCCGGCTCACGTACATTGAGACAACGCGTTCCGTCGTGGATGCCGAGCACTTTGTGGCAGGCGCACATGATACGGCGGACGCCCGATGCAACGCTGGCTATGATTTACCGTGGCTATACAACTGAAGTGCCTTTGCCTTGTGCAGCACTAAAGTTGTATACCACGCCGAAACTAACCCTTCAGTTGAGGACCGAGTCGGACGCAGCTCACAGACCCCTCAAACCTCAGTCCCCGTCGCTCCCGAGGCTTCCTCCACACTCGCCGTCGTCGCCGTCCGCCGCCTCCGTGCGGGCAGCTGCGTACCGACCGCCATGTCCTAAACCAAGAGCATCAACCGCTTCCTACACTCCTCACAAAGCTTTTCCCCCAGTTGATTGAGTCGGGAGGCCATCCATGGCGCCGGCGTGAGCTCACCGGGGCTCGTAGATCCGCTTCACCGCCGTCCGCCGCCGTCGAGCCGTCCCCGAGCTCAAGACCTATCCTATTCGAACCGGGGTGAGCTCCTGAACCTCATAGGCTAGATCAAGTCGAGTCATGGGGCTCACATTGCCGGAAACGAACGAGCGCCGCCGCCGGCCGGCCAGGGACCCCTTTGTTAAATTTTAAAACTTGCAAGGGCTGGAACGTAAAAGTAAGGGACTAAAACGTGAATCATTTGCGTTTGAAAAATCAAATCGTATTAAAATAAAACTGTGTGCAACTGAAGCTACAGTCCAGCTCTAGGTCTAATTTTTGGATATGTTGTTCCACATTGAATAAGTAGATCTCTGTACAAAAATCATCCCCAGATTTGAATCCTAGCTCCTGTTTCGAATTTGTTTTCATCACTAGCTGTGCTGTTGTAATGCATTTTTTAGTTTTGTTTCTGTTCAGTCTTTTGAGCTGAAATTTTTATGGGAATTCAGGAAAGGTGTTTCCTGTTGTCAATAAAATTTTGGGCTATTTTGGTTAAGCATAATCACCTAAACTAATTTAACAGAATAATTAGGCTGAAAGGTGTGCATGCAACTTGGTAGATTTATTTTGGTACTTAACTCTTTCAAATCCTGTGTTATGCTACTGTTATTTATGATGTTAAGTTACTGTTCTTTGATAAAATTCTGTTGTGGACTTTTATATATGTACACAATCACCATCAAAAAGGAAAAGAGGAAGTTACATGTTTACCAAATAGAACAAAAGTTCAAGAGGTGTTAAAATTCAAATTTTGAATTTGAAGTTTGTTTGGTCCTTTTTCAACATCTCTTTGTTTCTGCAAGATTTATTGCTCAAATAAACTTTTGCACAACATGAAAGTTGTAGAGCATAAAAATATGAACAACTTTTGTGTTGGTCGATTTTGAAGTTTCCATGTGAATTTGTGTGCAAATTGAAGTCAACAGCAGCCATTTTTGGGTCAAACCCCTCCCCTAACCCCTGTTCCTCTCCCTGCTCGCGCGCGCGCTCCAGAGCGCCGCCCGGCCGAGCGACGCCGCGCCGCGCCCCTGTCACCGGCCGTTCTCGTGCACCGGACCCAGCCAAACCCAGCTCCTGGCACGTTCCACGCGAAGGCGGACCCACCTGCCAGCCTCTTCATCTCGCACGGCCACGTTCCGCTCCTCCCCGCCCGAGCCATGCGCCGCGCTCCCGAGCCGGTCGACCGCGCCGCCCCGCTCCGCCACGCGGCAAATGGCGTCTGACCGCTGCGGCGAAACCACACGGTCCAGCAATGGCAACGCGTCCAAGCCGCCCAGCTTCTCCACCGGCGCACGGCGTCGAAGAAGCGCAAATCTTGGATGAAGCACACCTCTCTAAATTTTCTATCCATCCAGGAAGCAGTAAAATGTATCAGGATTTGAAGCTTCAATTCTGGTGGACTAGAATGAAAAGAGAAATTGCCAAGTATGTGTCGGAATGTGACACTTGTCAGCGGATTAAAGCTAGTCATTTGAAAGTAGCTGGTACCCTTCAACCACTACCCATTCCATCATGGAAATGGGAAGATATCAGTATGGATTTTATTGTTGGGTTACCAAACACATCCCAAAAACATGATTCTATTTGGGTCATAGTGGATCGGCTCACAAAAACTGCACACTTCCTTCCTGTTCGGACCATTTACACAGTCAAACGTTATGCGGAAATCTATCTAGAGCGTATTGTCAGTCTCCATGGCATACCCAAAACCATCATCTCAGATCGAGGGTCTCAGTTTGTGTCTCGGTTTTGGGAACAATTGCAAGAGTCTCTGGGTACTCGCTTGATCCGTAGCTCAGCTTATCATCCACAAACTGATGGTCAAACTGAGCGAGTAAATCAAATTCTCGAAGACATGCTTCGAGCTTGTGTGCTACACTATGACAAGAATTGGGACAAGTGTCTAGCTTTAGCTGAGTTCTCATATAACAACAGCTATCAGGCCAGTCTGAAAATGGCGCCTTTTGAGGCACTTTATGGCCGAAAGTGTCGAACCCCCTTGAGCTGGTCCCAAGTAGGAGAACGGAAAGTGTTTGGACCAGACCTAGTGATCGAAGCAGAGGAAAAGGTCAAGGTCATTCAGAAACATCTCCAAGCAGCTCAAGCAAGGCAAAAGAGCTATTTTGACAAAAGACACACCCCTCTAAAATTCGCAGTTGGTGATCATGTGTATCTTAAAGTATCTCCAACGAAGGGGGTACAGAGATTTGGAATCAAGGGAAAGTTAGCCCCTAGATACATTGGCCCATATGAGGTCATTAAAGAATGTGGCCCAGTGGCTTATCAAGTGAAACTCCCTGATAAGCTATCAGCTATTCATGATATTTTCCATGTCTCCCAACTCAGAAAATGCGAGAAATACTTTCGAATCCCAGAAGAAGTGATTGGGCAAGAAGAAATTTGGGTAGAGCCCGATCTTTCATATGTGGAGTTTCCTATTAAAATCCTTGATCGAAAGGAAAGGCATACAAGAAGACAAGTGGTAAAAATGTTTAAAGTCCAATGGAATCATCATAGTGAAGATGAAGCTACCTGGGAAACCGAAGAATTCCTTAATAAAAATTTTCGGGGTTTTCTTCTCGTTCACGAACCCGCTGCATGAATGCTTTTTACCGGTTACAAGCACGCCTAGGTGTGGCGGTGACCCATCTGTCTAATTTGGCACAAGCCAATCTGATGATGGGAGATGGCCAAGCTCAGATTGCCCAACTCACAGCTCGTGTAGGTGAGTTAGAAGGGGAAGCTGAGGGCTTAGCCATGGAGGTGAATCCTTCCAAACCTTGCTTTATATTAGATGCTCATAGTCATAAGCATGTTTATCAGGGAAACAAACATATAAGAGGGATAGAACAAAAGTTCAAGAGGTGTTAAAATTCAAATTTTTGAATTTGAAGTTTGTTTGGTCCTTTTTCAACATCTCTTTGTTTCTGCAAGATTTATTACTCAAATAAACTTTTGCACAACATGAAAGTTGTAGAGCATAAAAATATGAACAACTTTTGTGTTTGTCGATTTTGAAGTTTCCATGTGAATTTGTGTGCAAATTGAAGTCAACAGCAGCCAGTTTTTGGGTCAAACCCCTCACCTAAGCCCCCTGCTTCTCCTTCCCGCTCCAGAGCGCCGCCCGGCAAGCCGCCGCGCCAGGCTGCACTCGCGCCGGCATCCCGAGCTTCGGGCGGGACTAGACCGTGCGCCCGACGCGTTCACCATGACGCCCACCTGCCAGCCTCTTCATCTCGCACGGCCACGTTCCGCTCCTCCCCGCGCCCGCCGCTCCCGAGCCGACGACCGCGCCGCCCCGCTCCGCCACGCGGCAAATGGCGTCTGACCGCTGCGGCGAAACCACACGGTCCAGCAATGGCAACGCGTCCAAGCCGCCCAGCTTCTCCACCGGCGCACGGCGTCGATCGCGCGCGCCTGCGGCGTATCGGCCGCGGCCAGTAGCGGCGCGCCCCGACGCTGCCCGAGCTCGGTGCGCTGGCCTCGAACATCAAGCAGCAGCAGCCAGCCACTCCCGCACACACACGATCCTGTTCCAGCCGCGCCCGCATCGCCCCCCCCAGCTCGACCATGCCACGCGGCCGCCAAGCTCTCCTAATGGCGCCATTAACGCCGGCGAGAGGGTTCAACGACGTTCAACGCCGTTCGACGCCGCCCGGCCAGCTGGTCCCTCCGCTTCGTCATTAAGCTATCCTACACCCTTCTGTCGCCTATAAAAGGAACCCCAGTCCCCACACTGTCTTCCCCGAGCTCGCCGTCACCATTTCCGCCGCCAGCTCGCCGCCGATCCACCCCACCGTGGGCAGCCTTCTCCACACCACCTCAGCCCAAACAGCGTCATGATGGAGCTCCCTGATACCTAGCGCAGCTCACAGACCCCTCAAACCTCAGTCCCCGTCGCTCCCGAGGCTTCCTCCACACTCGCCGTCGTCGCCGTCCGCCGCCTCCGTGCGGGCAGCTGCGTACCGACCGCCATGTCCTAAACCAAGAGCATCAACCGCTTCCTACACTCCTCACAAAGCTTTTCCCCCAGTTGATTGAGTCGGGAGGCCATCCATGGCGCCGGCGTGAGCTCACCGGGGCTCGTAGATCCGCTTCACCGCCGTCCGCCGCCGTCGAGCCGTCCCCGAGCTCAAGACCTATCCTATTCGAACCGGGTGAGCTCCTGAACCTCATAGGCTAGATCAAGTCGAGTCATGGGGCTCACATTGCCGGAAACGAACGAGCGCCGCCGCCGGCCGGCCAGGGACCCTTTGTTAAATTTTAAAACTTGCAAGGGCTGGAACGTAAAAGTAAGGGACTAAAACGTGAAAACTCAAGTTAAGTTTTTGATTAAAACGCAGTGGACTTTAAAAATCGATTAAAAATCATAGAAAAATCGGAAAATTGCAAATTAAATTTTGTTAGGTTCTCTGAAGCCAGACCTATGTTTCCTACACAAAACGTATATACTTTTTCTGAATCATTTGCGTTTGAAAAATCAAATCGTATTAAAATAAAACTGTGTGCAACTGAAGCTACAGTCCAGCTCTAGGTCTAATATTTGGATATGTTGTTCCACATTGAATAAGTAGATCTCTGTACAAAAATCATCCCCAGATTTGAATCCTAGCTCCTGTTTCGAATTTGTTTTCATCACTAGCTGTGCTGTTGTATTGCATTTTTTAGTTTTGTTTCTGTTCAGTCTTTTGAGCTGAAATTTTTATGGGAATTCAGGAAAGGTGTTTCCTGTTGTCAATAAAATTTTGGGCTATTTTGGTTAAGCATAATCACCTAAACTAATTTCACAGAATAATTAGGCTGAAAGGTGTGCATGCAACTTGGTAGATTTATTTTGGTACTTAACTCTTTCAAATCCTGTGTTATGCTACTGTTATTTATGATGTTAAGTTACTGTTCTTTGATAAAATTCTGTTGTGGACTTTTATATATGTACACAATCACCATCAAAAAGGAAAAGAGGAAGTTACATGTTTACCAACTACTGTTGTGAATAAAAACTAAACATTTTGTTATCTAGGTGAATATGGCCACAATGTCACAATGTCACAATGTCACCTATGGTTACATGTTTACCAATGAAAGGTTCTAATCTGGGCGCTTGGATCTGAATCGGACGGCCGGGGTGGGTTGGGGCCGTTTTGGTCGCCGGCGGCGAACGTGGTCGCGGCGGCGCCGCTCGGCCGGTGGGGGAAGTTCGCCGGAATTGAGCCGAGATCGAGCTAGGAGGCATGGTTTTGAGTGTGGTTGGGCCCTACGGCACCGGGGAGGGACGGCGAGCACAGCTAGGGGGTTCTCGTCGTCGATTTCTCGACGGCGACGACGGACGGCGGCGGACAGCGGCTACGGAGTTCTGGCGAAGTGGACGGGGGCGTTAGGGAGCGAAAGAAAGAGAGGATAGGGGCCTGGCGCAGTGCTTACCATCTCGCGAAGCTCCCTGAGATGTTGCTAGGGGCGGGGCAGCGCCGGAGTGGCGGATCGACGGCGGCGGCGGCCACGCAAAAGGGGCGGCGGCGTTGTGCGAGAAGGGGAAGGGCGCTGGTAGACTTGGTGCTCGGGGCGAGGGTTGGTGAGGGCTTGGGGTCTCGGGGTGCTGCTTTTATAGGCCAGGGAGAGGGGCTAGGGCGCCGGGAGGGGTGCGTGGGGCGCACGCCGGGGTGAGGCGGCGGCGGCGATCCCTTTCCATGCCGGGGGATTGTTTCCTTGCGAGGGAGATCAGCCCAGATGGCAAGGGAGGTTGAGGAACCTTCCTTGAAGGCGCGGCTGGGTCCACAGGGGCGCGGGAAGGCTCGGTTGAGGCGCGCTCCATCGCCGAGCTTCCGGGCGCCATTGTTTCCAGGGAGAAGAAAGGAAAGGTGAGGTGGTGCGGATGACAGGTGGGGCCCAAGCGGCAGAGAGACGGGGAAGCGGGAGGCTCAAGCTTTGGGCCACGCTGGGCCGAAAGAGGGAGAGGGAAGGGTGCCGCCGGGCTGGCTAAACAGGCCGGAAATGGGGAGATGGGCTGGGCTTGGATGACAGAGGGCACATCATATAGCATCTCATATCTTGACTTTGCTGAGTTGCTTGGCTTCAGGCAGGCCGACAGGAGTCGCCATAGGCTACACCTAGATGGAGTTTTCCCAGCCGTGGACATGAAGTTCATGTATCCTAGCACCGAGACAGGAAACTTTGGGAAGGTCGCTGGACTTTACACATATTATTCGGTGTTCAACCGATTGCTTAGAGCGACACTTGCTCCTAGGGGTGGCAACACATCAGATATATCTTTGTTTGCCAAGAACTTGCTTGTTAGGATGAGACCGGGGGAGGACAAGTTCTGTGTGGGAGACTACATTTGGGAGGAGATCAAGCATATTTCTGAAAATCCTCAGAAGCTTTGTGGTTATGCACCTTATCTCATGAGGATTATAGAGAAGGTCACGAAGATTGTGTTCCGATGTGATGCATCTCATGCGAGACTTCGTGTGCCAATTCCAAAGAAGATCAGGCTTCCATCTCCACGAGCAGACCCAGCAGATACTGATGCAGCAGAGGATGAGCAGCAGCAGCAGCATGGGGAGCAGCCCCAATCTTTCCAGCAGCAGCCTGACCAAACCGGTCGGACCGGTTTGGCAAACCGGTCAGACCGGTTTTGCCCCAGACAGCACATGTGTGAAACAACATCACATCAATCATATGCATATCACACTCACACCAGGTCACTTAAGGTACATAAATGAGTTCGACACACAGAGTAGCACACATTACAAATTCTCAAGTCCACAAAAAGATAGAGTACGAATTTATTACATCCAAGTTCATAAACGACTACAAGACTAGAAACTAGGCTTTAATCCATTCTTCTCCCCCTTTGTCATCAATCATCCATAAAGGGCATGGAGAAGCTTGTAGTCATACTCCCAACATGGCTCCAACCGTCTTTGCCACTAAAAGGTAGGGCTGTGATCATCTGACGAAGAAGAAGTCCAATGAAAACCTTCACTCAATTCAAGATATATATGTGACAGATCTAGAGCGATGTACTAGACATGGAGAAAGATGTGAAAGATCAAAGCATACCATGACTAGGAGCAGAAGTAGGTCCAAAGATGGAAGCTGCTGCCTGTGAAGCAAAGTCTCCGGGAGTAGGAGATGGAGCACTCGAAAACTGAAGTCCTGCCATAGAAGATCCGGTGCCACCATATGCATATGACGAAGACGGAATGCTAGGAGCTGCATAGGTGGGTCCAGAAGGTGCAAACCCGAACGAGGAACCAAACAAGTCACCCTCTGAAGTAGGCATGTATGGCATGGTCCCTGGAGCACCAACTGACTGTGGAGGGGGTGGTGGAGGCTGTGAGCTCGATCCAACGTGTCCATATCCAAATATGTCACCATACTCCTCAAAGTAGCCCGCATTCATGTGATCGGTCATGATGTCTCGAAGCGGGGGTATCTCAGGTAGCTCGAGAGGTGGTGAGATAGGTGATGGTGGATCATCTGGACTCATCTTGGCATGTAATCTCTTCACCGCATCCCTAGTCTTCTTGCTCTCAATCCTCTGCTGCCTAATGTTCACTTCAACATCCCTCTGACCTTTGCACATGGAGATAAACTTCCGAATGGGAGAAGTCCGTCGCTCAGGATATGAGCTGCTGCCAGGCCCAAACCGGTCAGACCGGTTTGGGGAACCGGTCAGACCGGTTTGCCCCGGCTGCAGCTGGCTGTGCTGCTGCTGAGTCTGGTCGCCTCACTGCTGTGTGTGCTGCTGCTGCTGCTGAGGATCTGGCTGCTGTGGAGGCTCATCCAGTGGTGGAGAAGGCATCCGGAACTTGTGAGGAACAGGAGGACGTAGTGGCTTGTGCTGGGTGTCCTTCTGAATCTTCAGGTTTGTGACCCTCTCAATGATAAGCATGATGTAAGGGCTGTAGGCACAAATCTTCTGAGGACTCTCAGAGATGGTCTTGATCTCCTGCCAAATAAAATCGGCAACACTAAATGGAGGTGTATCCTCTCCAATCCTCAAATAATACATCAAATTCCTCATGTAAAGAGAGATATCTGAGGTGTTGCCATCTCTAGGAGTGAGTGTCTTTCTGAGCAATCTGTAGAGAGTCCCATAGTAGGTGTAGAGACCACTCACTTTCCCCCAACTGCCACGCTGATCCCTGGGATACATGAACTTCAACTCTGATGGTTCCATAACACCCCGATCATGTATCCTCACGGTGTCATCACTCTCATGTGCAGCTCTAAAGAGAGAGGCAAAATCAGAATAAGTGATATGATAGCGCTGTCCCTCTGTCATCCAATGCATAGCCCTCTCCTGCCTACCACCCTCCTCGTGGTATCCAAAGAACACAGTAGCATAGAACTGAGCAATAACTTCCTTGTTCCAGCTGTGCCTGAAGCCCATGAGATTTTTCACCCTCTTTTCAGAACATACTCTAATAATCTCATTGAACACTGGGTTGTCTTGCTTGCTCATGTACTCCCAGTCTATATACTGTGCATCAGATGTGATCTTGGTCTTCTTCAAAAAAGAAAAAGAGCTCCCCCTATATCTCAGCATCCAACATGTGCAACAAGTGTGTGTGACAATATAAAATAACCCGTGATGCATATGACATGTATATCAATCAATATCATAGAAGAAGAGGTGTATGTGCTGTCTCAGGCCAAACCGGTCAGACCGGTTTGGCAAACCGGTCAGACCGGTTTTGCCCAGTCAGTTGAGAATAGTCCAAAATGGTGGAAATTGAGCTCCGAAACTTGTTCACTTGATCTGAGAGTGTGTGTGATAGGCAAGGTCTTCAACTTCTCAAGATTGTCCATGAAAAGATAAGATTTCCAGTAAATTTATTTTCTTTCGTTTCTTCCGAAAGATGTGGGAAAAGATGGATGAGATAGATAAAGATCTTATGGACTTGAGAGAGTCTCATTATTTGTGACTAGCCACCAATCAAGCAAGTTTAACCATAGTCACAAATAGATCGACAAAGGTCAAAAGACCAAAACTCAAATATTTTCAAAATCACACACTCCTATCATGCTAGTTGGGTTTTTCAAACTCTATCCTATGTCACCCAAAGGCATGCACATATATTGAGCACAAAACGACATTAACAAATTTAGCTTACACTATTCACCAAGAAAGTTGCAAACTAAACCTTTAAAGAACGCATATGAGCTTGATATATTTGCATGCAAATACTCACTCTAGCATGACAAGGGCCTAGATGCACAAGGTAAAAACTAGTTCATAGAAAACATACCTTGGCCTCTAGTAGAATGTGTTGTGCAATATTATCAATTTTGTCATATGAATTCTCTCATGATATAAACCAATTGATCAACATAGAGAGAAAACGTTAATGTGCACAAACACATGATTTCATAATCAATGACTTTTAAGTAAAGCATGAGAGCATAGGTCATTAATTACGAGCATACACAATATAGATCAAATTCCTTATTTTAGTGCTTTTGAGATTAGCAAGGATTCATATGCACTAATATTGAAAGATTAAACCATTTAAGGAATTTAATGCTATAAGATGTGTATAAGAGACAGTAATCACAGTTGACCA
>OAMR01000282.1:45565-67729 GCA_900205405.1 Echinochloa crus-galli | reverse complement strand
TAGTGGCTCAATGGTTACCTCACACAAAGTAGACATCTTTCCTCACGGCGGTTAAGCTTGGATGTGAGGCCAAGCTCTGATACCAATTGAAAGGACCTTGATGTCACCTAGAGGGGGGGGGGGTGAATAGGTGAATCTGCAATTTACAAAACTTTTTCACACTGTCACTTACTACCACATAGGTGCAAGTTGATGAACATATGCCAAGAGCAATATCCCATTGAGTTAGCTCAATTTCACTTGATTGTGCTGAAGTTGCATGTGTCTGGGCCAAACCGGTCAGACCGGTTTGGCAAACCGGTTGGACCGGTTTTGGCAGAGAGTCGGCAGCTGCGCCATCTTGATCTTGTGGCTCCTCGGTGGTAGTCTCATGAGGCTCGGTGCATGTCTTTGCTGATGTAGAGCACTCCTCATGAGACCTAGCTCTTGTATCCACTTGCTTGCCGCTTTTGATGTTGACACATAGTTTCTCAATTCGAGTCCACACGAGATGGGCATCGAATAGAGTTGCTTGATCATCTAGGATAATTTCTTTAATTTCCTTGCTCACAACATCAAACAAGAAGTTAGCGACACGAGCGTTGAGTTGAAGACAATCCATCTCGTCTTCGGTTGGATTGGAGATATCCCAATCAACACTAGGACGATCGATGCCTTCAACCACAACCCGCTCAAGAGTAGGACTCATAGTCCTAAGATCATTAAGCACATTACAAGACCAAATTGAATAGTTTGAGCCGTCACTAGCTAGTGGCTCAAAGGTTACCTCACACAAAGTAGACATCTTTCCTCACGGCGGTTAAGCTTGGATGTGAGGCCAAGCTCTGATACCAATTGAAAGGACCTTGATGTCACCTAGAGGGGGGGTGAATAGGTGAATCTGCAATTTGCAAAACTTTTTCACACTGTCAGTACCAAAACCGATCAGACCGGTTTCCCAAACCGGTTGTTTGGGGTCAGAACTCAACACAGTGCAAAAGCGGTCAGACCGGTTTACCAAACCGGTCAGACCAGTTTCCTGCAGAAACATACAAATATGTATAAGACCCCCTCTACGAGTTCTAGCACAAACCAAACTTGCTTTGCAGCTCCTGTAGGTGATTTCTAGCAGGTTCACAAAGTCCCTGCACACAAGTAGAGCACAACCAAGTAGATCGTGGTCAGACTGGTTTGGCAAACCGGTTGGACCGGTTTTGGCAGAGAGTCGGCAGCTGATCCATCTTGATCTTGTGGCTCCTCGGTGGTGGTCTCATGAGGCTCAGTGCATGTCTTTGCTGATGTAGAGCACTCCTCATGAGACATGGCCCTTTTTTGCACTTGATTGTCGCTTTTGGTGTTTGCAAATAATCTCTCTATTTGAGCCCAAATGAGATGAGCATCAAAGAGAGTTGCTGCATCTTCTAGGATTATTTCTTTGATTTCCTTGCTCATAACACCAAACAAGAAGTTAGCGACACGAGCGTTGAGTTGAAGACAATCCATCTCGTCTTCGGTTGGATTGGAAATATCCCAATCAACACTAGGACGATCGATGCCTTCAACCACAACCCGCTCAAGAGTAGGACTCATAGTCCTAAGATCATTAAGTACATGAGCGGACCAAGTGGAGTAATTTGAGCCGTCACTAGCTAGTGGCTCATAGGTTACCTCACACGAAGTCGACATCTTTCCTCACGGCGGTTAAGCTTGGATGTGAGGCCAAGCTCTGATACCAATTGAAAGGACCTTGATGTCACCTAGAGGGGGGGTGAATAGGTGAATCTGCAATTTACAAAACTTTTTCACACTGTCAGTACCAAAACCGGTCAGACCGGTTTCCCAAACCGGTCAGACCGGTTTAGGGTCAGGAACTCAACACAGTGCAAAAGCGGTCAGACCGGTTTACCAAACCGGTCAGACCGGTTTCCTGCAGAAACACACAAATATGTATATGACCCCCTCTACGAGTTCTAGCACAAACCAAACTTGTTTTGCAGCTCCTGTAGGTGATTTCTAGCAGGTTCACAAAGTCCCTGCACACAAGTAGAGCACAACCAAGTAGATCGAAGCGGAAGCAAATATAAATGCTAGAATTGAACTTATGAGGCAAACCAATAAAGAGACACGATGATTTGTTTCCCGAAGTTCGGATTCACCAATGCCACAAAGGCCGTCACAAAGACAAGGTGAATCCTACTCTCCGTTGAGGGCCTACGAAAGGCGGGCTTATCCACTCCAAGCCACTTTCCTCGGTTCCACTAGCTTGTGGCCCTTTTCCACGAAGGAGGCAAGGCCGGCCTATACAAACGATCCGCGGCTTACCACAAACACGGTAGCTCACCGGCGACGCCTAGCCGTCTAGGAGGCTTCACCATGCAGGAAACTGGTCTGACCGGTTTGGTAAACCGGTCTGACCGCTTTTGCACTGTGTTGAATTCCTGACCCCAAACCGGTCTGACCGGTTTGGGAAACCGGTCTGACCGGTTTGGGAAACCGGTCTGACCGGTTTTGGTACTGACAGTGTGAAAAAGTTTTGTAAATTGCAGATTCACCTATTCACCCCCCTCTGGGTGACATCAAGGTCCTTTCAAGTGGCTGATTGGGCAGCCATCTCTTTGGCTAGTTGGGTGGGAGTGCTCTTTCATTTTGGGGTGCTCTTGGTGAGAGGTAGAGAGGAAAGAGTTGTATCTTTGAGTGATCTTTTTGCCATCCTAGCTTTGATTGTTGCTAGGAGTGGCTTGTAACCGAACCTCTTGTGGGAGTCCAAAGATCAATTTCGTGCTCTAGTTTGTGTCCCTTGCAAGATCTGAAATTTATCTTTTTCGGGATTTTCGGAGCTATTTTTTGGGATTCTCGTGGTCACCTCGATTCTTCGTTTCTAGGCCGTTTGGCTCCGGATTTGTTTGAGGGAATCATGGTTGAGTGCCTTGCGCCTCTTTGTGGATGATTTTGACCTCTCAAACGCCGAGAATCGGTCTGGATTTGAAGTTTTGTGGATGAACTCGAGTTGGGTGTGTTCTTCGGTTTGATCCAAAATTCGTCATGGATACTTGAGCTTTTTTGGATCTAGTTCGTGGATCTATTAGTCTTGGGGTTGTGCACAATCTGCTCAAGTTTTGTGCGAATCCATCTAGTAGTTTGGGAGATTAAGTCGCTTGAAGTGCTAGCTGTTCGTGTGTGTTCTTCTTTGTTCGCTCCTGTTCTTCGTTGCTTCGCAGGCGAGCGCGTGGGTGCAGCAGAGCAGCAGCAGCACCAGCGTGCGTGCCCTGTGGGCGCAGCAGGCCTGGCCCATTGGCGCGCGTGGGTGCTCGCGGCCTAGCAGGCAGGCTCCAGCGGCAGCTGGCCAGCCCAGCTGCTTCGCAGGCGAGGTGCGCGGCCCACGAGCAAGCAGCAGCAGCAGCTCGCGCGTCGCAGCAGCCCAGCCCAGCAGCGAGCAGCAGCACACGCACAAGTGCAGACAGCAAGCAAACCCGGATAACGCAGGTGAGCACACGGCCGAATTCTTTCCTGATCAATGTCAGCATGCATGTATTCATGTAATGTCTCTTTCATGCTACAGTGCTGACTGATTAGATAATCTTTGCAAGCTCTTTAGTTTATTATTTAAGCCTTGTTCATTTGCTTGTGTCGGCAATAATTATTTGCAAGCTTAGTAACTGAACTGCTCTTGGTTTTTGCTTGGCTTAGTATTTAGCCAGTTGTTTATTTAATTAATCCTTGCTGCTTATCAGTCAAGAATTTGAATAATACATGCTTTTGTTGACCGGATAGCAGTGGTTCTAGATGAAAGCTTAAATGAGGTGTTTTTGTCAGGTTCTTGCTCACTTTGGGTGTTCTAGACCAAATACGGTCTGACCGGTTTGGCTCTGTGTGCTGAGCTGAGTATCTCGTTGTTAGTTTCCGCCGTGTGTTGTTAGTTAAGTTGCTCGACATTTCTTCCTAGGTCCAGTGGCTTCGTAGATTTGACAAGGAAGTGAGTTGGACGCATCGGAATTAATTTCGGGACATAGGCCGGATTTGCTCTCTCGAGAGAAATTTTTATCGGCTCCTATCACTCCCCCCCTCTCTGTTCGCCGTATCGATCCTTCAATTGGTATCAGAGCTTGGTTAATGATCACTCCACCTTGACCGGCTTTGTGATCCATAGGGCGACGAGAAATGGGCGCTTTTGCTTGCGGATTTAATTTGAACTTGTTTTTGGCTAATCCTAACCGGTGCTTTGAGTTATGTCACCAAGCTCTTCCTCTTGTGTGTCTTTGCCTTCAGAGATTGATGTGATGGAGAGTGCTTTGGGAGATGATCGCAAGTGGAGGAGAAAGTGTAAGGAGTTGGAGAACGATAAGGAAGCGTCGGCTTTGATTCGGCTTTTGGTGGCTCAAGATGACGATCTTCAAGACAAGCTTATGAAGAGAAGTAAGGTCAAGCTCACCCAAGGTATCATTAGCTTGTTCACCCGTCTTTGTGCCTATGGTGAGATGAATGTGGAACTTAACAACTCACCTTTGCCATGCAAATCTTGTGATGCTTTGCTTGTTGAAAATAAGAATATAAGAGAACAAAATCTTGAGTTTGCTAATGATGTGAGTAGATTGCGTAGAGAGAATGATGAATTGAGTTCATTTGTTGCTTGCTTGCAATCTGAAAATGATATGTTAAAACCAAATGCCTCTAAGCCATGTGATTCATGTGTTGCCTTGCATAATGATCTTGATAAGGCTAGAGATGAGATTGCCTTGTTGCAAACAAATGCTTGTTTACCATGTGTTTCATGTGAGTCTTTACTTGCTGAAATTAATGAACTAAAATTGACTCACACCATATGTGTAGAACAACTTGAGCATGCTAGGGCTGAAATTTGTAAGATGAAGTCTATGCCTTGTAGCATGTGCTCTTTGGTTCTTGATGCTGCTCTTACCTTGGAGGTAAGATTTTAATCAAATATGTTTCACTGATTACAATTTACAAAAGGAAAAAAAACTCAATTAGTAAATTAAAAAACTATTAATATAATATCTGTTAAAAACCATATCTATCCATGGTTCATAGTTACTTAAGAGTACCCTAGCAAAACCTTAGTTTTGATACTTGAACCCGGACCAATGAAACAAAACCATATATGGAGTAATCGAAAAGACTGAGAGGCTCTTGAGCTCATTAATTGGCCCTCCTAGACCAGTCCTGGACGACGAGGTTGTAGACCACGGTGGCGGTGACTAGGATTCCGGTGCCAGAGCCGATGGCGCCGATGACGTCGCCGAGGACGGTGAGAGCTCCGACGAAGAGGCCACCAAGAGCAGCAGCCGTGGGGACGGCGTAGCGGCAGACCTGCGAGCGGATCGTAGCATCCGGGAAATCGAGAGCGACGCGCCGCTTCGCCCAAGCCTTGGACATCAGCGCGCAGAAGATGTATGCACTAATCAAGCCTTACGAGTGAAGCTATGCAATGCGTCTAATTCTTTATTGATCATATATTGGAATGGCTTATGAATTGGTCCATACACTTGGAAATTCTAACCCTAGCTCAAGATTGGATTTGCTCAAGCAAGAAAAGAATGTTGAAGCCCTTAAAGTGAGAATGATCATGTATGGCATCATCGAAGACATAGAAGCTCAAGAGGAAGATTTATTTGCTATTTAATTTCTTGAGTATAGAATGCCGTACTATCAAGAGGGATGCAACATTAGTTGATTGACAACACCAAAAAGTGCTCAATAGATCAACCCTTGTGAGATAGCCCTGAGAGTGTAGTGTTTGGGACTGTGTGCTGTCAGGACCCAAACAGGTCTGACCGGTTTGGCCTCTGACAGCCCTAACGGCTAGTTTCCTTAGATGTGTAGTTCTGTGTGGGTGATTACATTTGGGAAGGTAATTACAAAATATATTTCCTAAACTAGCCACTGCTTGCCGATTGAAGAGTCCTTGCCCGACGTTTATACTGCTTGCCAAACATACTGTCCATAACACTTCCACCCGCCTGACTGAAAAGCTCGTCCTCGAGCTTGAAATCTGGATAATTCAGCTTGAAATCTTCCAATGGTTCCCAAGAAGCATCAACAACATCAAGACCCTGCCACTTTTACCTCACTGGTAATGCACACCCATGATTGATCGGGGGTAGTACAGCCGATGTAGTAGGAATAGGTCCCTGATACTTCTTCAAAAAGACGACATGAAAGACATCACTTGTTCATGCTTAGGTTGTGTTTGGAAATCTTTGTCTTGCAAATTGGGTCAAAGACCATTGTATCATTATGAATGTTTAGCCCATGAGTTAATTTGTGGAGAGGCATAAGCTTCTTTTTGCCGCAAAGGCATTTCATGTATATATGCAAAAAATCTGAAAAAGAAATGCTTATGCTTGTAAAAATATGCTATCATGTCATTTGTGCTATATTGAATATATTTTGGGTGCTAAACCGTTGCATGATGTCTACCAAAGAGAAGTCTCTATTTAGAAGTAGACACATGGCTCGGTGGCTTTGACATGACATGAGTTAGCTTATGGGTGTTTATAATGATCTTTTGCTAAGAATGGATGACCGTGCTCAACCTTTGTATGATCATGTTCATTTTGGTTCGAATATGTCTTGGCTATGATTTTGCTCATGTGGTGAGACCTTTTGTAAAAATTACTTGCACTCAACTTGACCAAATGCTTATTCAATGATGAAATCTTGTTGGCAATACTTCTACATCACCTAGGACTATCTTGCTTGCTCATTTGCTCACTTGTAGCATCTGATAGTGCTCATTGCACATTTGAGAAGCTCTAGGTTGCTTTACTTTGCATATTGTGCCTTGATTCATGCATTGGCAACAAGGGGGAGAAAATGATGCATTTGTCCAGGGGGAGCTAATTGATGTATGTTTTGCTCTTGTATCAATGTTGGTGGAGCTTGTTGTCTTGGTTGTGTTGAGCCGTTGCCCTTGTCTTAGGGAACCGAGACTTGTTTTCTTTGGTTTGGTTGAGAGCTTTGTTTCGGCGTTTGTTTGTCGCTTTGGAGTGTTTGGTTGAAATTCTTGTCATATCGTATCCAGTTTTACTTTCTCTATTTACATGTGCTATGTGTGTTGTCAATGCACTCATCAAGGGGAAATTGAGGACCATGTGTGTCCGAGGGACCGATGGATGGTCGCTTTCCTTGTGGTGAGTGATTGACAACGTGGTGTGATTTGACGTTTGCCTTGGCTTAAGTATTGCAGGTGTAGGATGCTGCTTGGTTTGCATTGGTGCAGGTGAAGAACAAGCGCGAAAGTCTTAGCTAGGTGGCCTCCCAGGTAGTGGAGAGACAAGTAGGCTTGGTTCGAGGGACCCGGTGGCCAGTGGGATCAAGTGCGGTTCACATGGTGCAAGAACAAGCAAGGCAAAGTGGATGAAGGTGGTCGAGCCGGTGAGAGCGGTGTCTCTCATCGGGGTTTGTTGGTTTGGCCACAAAACCAACACCGCCGGTGCAAGGTAGCGGCTAACAACCGAAGCTTGCATGCGGTGGAGCCTGTACATTGGGCGCGGCCGAGTCAAGGAACGAGGCAAGACCGAGTAGACCGTCCGGGAGCCGGAGGTGAAAGGCTTGGCGCGCTCGAGGCTTGGCGTGGAGGCTGGACCATGTACGCGGGGTTTGGTGGTGTTACCAGAAAACCATCAACCGAAGGCTCGGCGTGACGGAGACGGTATCCGGGCGCGTCGAGAAGCTTCAAAGTGGGGGGCACGCGGCGTGATCGAGGAGCTTGCGTCGGAGGTAAGCAAGGGCCGATGGATGCGTGTCCGCTTGATGGGTCTATTCATGTATTGACCAAAATGCCCCTGCGTGGGCTTGAGTTGTAACTCCTAGTGTAGGGGCGCTTCGGTCATTGTCCGGAGGGCTCTATATATAGGAGGAGTGGCTGATTGGACAGCCATCTCTTTGGCTAGTTGGGTGGGAGTGCTCTTTCATTTTGGGGTGCTCTTGGTGAGAGGTAGAGAGGAGAGAGTTGGATCTTTGAGTGATCTTTTTGCCATCCTAGCTTTGATTGTTGCTAGGAGTGGCTTGTAACCGAACCTCTTGTGGTAGTCCAAAGATCAATTTCGTGCTCTAGTTTGTGTCCCTTGCAAGATCTGAAATTTATCTTTTTGGGATTTTCGGAGCTATTTTTTGGGGATTCTCGTGGTCACCTCGATTCTTCGTTTTTAGGCCGTTTGGCTCCGGATTTGTTTGAGGGAATCATGGTTGAGTGCCTTGCGCTTCTTTGTGGATGATCTTGACCTCTCAAACGCCGGGAATCGGTCTGGATTTGATGTTTTGTGGATGAACTCGAGTTGGGTGTGTTCTTCGGTTTAATCCAAAATTCGTCATAGATACTTGAGCTTTTTTGGATCTAGTTCGTGGATCTATTAGTCTTGGGGTTGTGAACAATCTGCTCAAGTTTTGTGCGAATCCATCTAGTAGTTTGGGAGATTAAGTCGCTTGAAGTGCTAGCTGTTCGTGTGTGTTCTTCTTTGTTCGCTCCTGTTCTTCGTTGCTTCGCAGGCGAGCGCGTGGGTGCAGCAGAGCAGCAGCAGCACCAGCGTGCGTGCCCTGTGGGCGCAGCAGGCCTGGCCCATTGGCGCGCGTGGGTGCTCGCGGCCTAGCAGGCAGGCTCCAGCGGCAGCTGGCCAGCCCAGCTGCTTCGCAGGCGAGGTGCGCGGCCCACGAGCAAGCAGCAGCAGCAGCTCGCGCGTCGCAGCAGCCCAGCCCAGCAGCGAGCAGCAGCACACGCACAAGTGCAGACAGCAAGCAAACCCGGATAACGCAGGTGAGCACACGGCCGAATTCTTTCCTGATCAATGTCAGCATGCATGTATTCATGTAATGTCTCTTTCATGCTACAGTGCTGACTGATTAGATAATCTTTGCAAGCTCTTTAGTTTATTATTTTATTCACTCCCCCTCTCTCTGGTCGCCGTATCGATCCTTCAGAAGTAAGTTGCCCCCAAAGGAAAAGAGGAAGAAGCCACAACTGAACAAAAACAGTATTCACATGTAAAAAATGCATTTGATCGCTAGACATGTGACGACCAGTGTAGAGAAGATGGCATCCGAACATATTTGAAGAATTTGAGCCACTGTAATCCCAAATTAAAGAAATAAATGATTCTGATGGGCAGGTAATAACTAGGTATCGTGAACGAAACAAAGGATCCAACCAACATATGCTTGTTTGATCAGTTTGCCTGTTAGGGATCGGTGTTTTGGAAAACCCTGGGGTCTTGAGCACATAATATGTTCTCGTCGTGCCATCCCTTGTGACAATGATAAACCAAAGGTAACAGTATGCGACCAACTTCAAATGACCAATGCTAGTGATGATTTGAATGGGCACATTGCAACTGGTGTAGTTTCTGATATTTTTTTTCCACTAGCATTATGTTGCATCTTCATGTTTCGAAATCCAAAGGAAGAGAAGAACTGAACACTCTGTCCTTTGCCTTTGATGCCTGTGGATCCTATGTTTGACAATTCAGGTGATTTTCATACATGAATATGCATATAAGTACACAAATATAAATAATTAGTGGCACTGATCACAGAAAAGAAAACTATACAAATCCTCTATTAATCATGTGTAAAATTACAACCCTTATTTTGGTGATACCAGATTATGATGGTGAGTATGTATTATAACTATTACAGTGGTACAAAAACTAAAGCAAAATTTTCAGTAGTAAGCATCGAAGTAAAATACATGAGCAGTCTCTAAACTTGTGATGGGGGTGTCATTTAGGTCGCTATACTCTTAAAATGCATCTTCAGGTCCCCAAACTTTGTGGCAGGGTGTCATATGGTCCCTAAACTTTTAAAATACACTTTTAGATCCCCAAACTTGTTGGACTGTGTGCATGTTATTTATGCAGATGCCGGGAATGATCTTAGTGTAATTGTATCTTCTTGATGTAATTTTATAAGATTAACAAAGTTTCCCTTATCGAAAAAAGATCCCCAAACTTGTCTAAAGATATCAGTCCCTAAACTATCAAAATGTGCTTTCAAATCATATAGCTCGTCATGAACATCATAAGTAATCTCAATTACAGGAACGATGAAGACTCTTCCCCCATTCTCATGCTACATCTCACCCTGCTTTCGTGCTGCCTTGTCCTTCCTATGCTCTTTTCTTCTTCTGCTCTGGTTTAGGCCGTTTCTCTCCCTCAATCATCAAGCGCCAGATAACATCACAACAAGCCACACTTATGGCTGGCCGCGAGACTTTATCCCACGCCTATGACGGTTGTATTCTCTTTCATTCTTTGTCTCTGGTTACACGCTTGTCATCCTCACCGCGTAGTCACTAGTACAAAGCTAGCTACAAAGGTGGCAAACAGGGAGGAAGCAATACCCCCAGGGATAGATGACAAAATTATGGGAAACGAAAAATGCGCTTTGAGAGTTTAGGGACTTTGATGCAACCCTAGGATAAGCTCTGGGAGTTAAAAATGTAATTTAAGAGTTAGAGCACCTACATGACACCCATGACGAGTTCAGATGACATTACTTTACTCTAAGCATTATTAGAGTTGTATACCAAATGGTTGCTGCAGTTCTAAATATCTATCGTGCAATTTTGCGAGAGATTTGGCTATCCAAATATATGGAGATGGAAGAACTTAATTACCTATAGAATTTCTAAGGAGCTACATAATTGATCTTTGCACACATACCTCTTTGTCCCAGTTGGTACACATTGTAACGATCATGAGTAGCAAGAGTTGTACTAAGAGCCCACAGTTGATGCCCATCCAAAGACCCTATTTGTCAGTAACACGCACGGCATCAGATAAAGTTAACTTCTGGAAACTACTTATTCATTAACTGCGAACTCAAAACTGTTTTCTGGATTGAGGGACAAGAGAGAGCGCACCATGCCGCCGAGGCACAAGACAAAACCTAACAGGTAAGCTGATGGGATGCCGACGATGTAGTATGCCACGTATCTCACCACCTCCTCCACGTTGCTGTAGGCGTGCCCCCAGATGTAGCGCACGCATATCAGGATCAGCCCCACGATTAGTCCTTCCGAGACTGCCAAGAACAGAACCACGCGAACAGCAAGGCGAGCGGCCTGGGGTCGGCCGGCGCCAAGCTCATTGGAGACGCGAGTGCTGCAGATCAACGCAGAAATGACCAGGACTCAATAAACAGTCTGATCCCCTAAAGGTGGCATGAAAAATAAAGGGTTTACCTAATGGCAGAGCTAAGACCGAAGGGGATCATCCACACGAAGGCAGAAGTGTTGAGGCTGTCAAATGTATATATATGCAGTTGTACACATGTTCATCACAAAAGAGGTATGGTATAAGTAACTTGAGTCTAGAAAACCTGGTCGATAGGACGGATGTCTCCAGTTTGGGATTGGGAAGAAGGCCTGAAAGGAGCACAACGAGCTCAAATGACCACATCTCCAAGCTGCAACATTAACACAATGTCACTGTCACTGCGATGTTTTACTGCAATATATGCAACAATATCTGATCATATCATGCAATTAGAAACTGTAAACATGTGTCACGTACGCACCAGACCATCAGAGCGGACGGGATCGCTAGCCTGAAGAAGCTTAGCGCATCACCGAAGGCCTCCGTGGAGAACCCAGTCCATGTCTCCTTGCACGCGCTCGAAACCCTGACGTACACAGCCAACATAGCAACGTTCACCCAGTAGGAGATGGCGTTGCTCAGCGCGGCGCCCTTGCTGCCCATCCCGAGCGCGAACACGAGCACCCAGCACACGACCAGGTGGCACAGCGCGGCGGCGCCGGCACTCGCCATCACCGGCTGCACGACGTTCTGCGTCTGCAGGAACCGGACGTGGCACTGCAGCAGGCCGTAGGCGAAGAGCGCCGGGATCATCCACCGTGCGTAGGCGCCGGCCTCGGCGGCAATGTCGGCGTCCTGGCCGAATAGGAGGAGGATCTCGCCGGTGTAGAACCAGACGACGGCGAGTGGAACACTAACAATGGTGAGGAGGAGCATGGCGCGTTGCTTGTAGACGCCGAGGAGGTTGTATTGCCTGGCTCCGTAGGCTTGGCCGCACAGGGTGTCCAAAGCGCTTGCCATGCCAAGCTGGTCAAGGAAATCAAAAGGTGGCTGAAGTGAGGTGATCGACCGACTTTTGGTTTATGATATGTCACATACAAATCGATCCTAATATTTGAGCAAAATTGCAAGTTATAAAGGGAGACCACGGACAAAGTTTCCCATAATATATAACACTGCAAATGTAGAGGAGACTCTCAGCACCGTGAGCAGACATCCTTTCAATTTACATCAAAGCTACGTTCACACCTTTTGTAATATTTCACCAATTCAATTCCCAAATTAAGAAAACGACTCATTAGATTGATCAGCAGTCACTGTAGCTAGTGAGTTGTGATCGATGTCTAAGGAAAGGACTGATAACAATAGAGTTTGGCAGATCCAGAATTGCGATCTTATGTTTCCGTGGGAATGAATACAATATTATGGTCTATATGGTTGAGCAAAAATAATATGGTTTTTGACAAAAAAATATTAAATTCTTATTTGTAAGGTATTTCCAGAGCCACCTACTGGACACACTTTTGGTCCACGATTTAGAAGGAGAATGACAAACCATGAATGAAATGGGCATGTCGCATGTTGGAAACAACTGCAATGGAGATTTCCGCCAAGTATGGTGGCTGTCTTCTAAGTTCTAACAGGCTTAGTATTTAGTTTGGCTATTTGAGAGTGCACTTATCTCGTTTTCTGCCCTTTTTGAGAGTTTGTTTAAAGTAGTAGGAAGCTGAAACTGTAATAATGAATGGTTGGATGCCAAAACTCTTGCAGCGGAATAAAATTTCCATTATCTGAAAAAGTGTTCCGGACTATGACAACACAGGGTTTTAACAATGGAAAATGCTTATGCAATGTTCCAAGTGATTTAAACATTGGCAAGCCCCTTGATGCAATGTTTTTGTAGATCACACCTTGATCAAGGCACAAGGCAAATGCAATCTCGTGCTAATTTTCTTGGACCATTATTATAAGCATGTTGATGCAAGAAGGCCCTGTTTAGTTCCCTTGGAAAGCCAAAAATTCTCTCTCTAAACTTCACTATTCACCTATCACATCGAATCATATCAAATCTCTCCTCATACATGGAACACTCAGGCTTTGTTTAGATCGATGTTGAATTTGGGAGGGTGAATTTGGGAACATGATGTCACTTCGTAATCATTGCGTCACTGTAGCGTTTCGTTTGTATTTGTGAAAAATTGTCCAAAACTTGATTAATTAGACTCAAAATGTTCGTCTCGCAGAGCACAACAAAACTGTGCAATTAGTTTTTTTATTTCATCTAAATTTATTACTCCATGCATGCTATAACATTTTGATATGATGTGAAATCTTCTTTTTACATAGTAAATTTGGGAGTAGATTTTTGGATCTAAACAGGCCATAAATATGGGTAAATAAAAAAATTAAGTACATGGTTTTGATGTTCACGATAAGACGAATCTTTTGAGCCTAGTTAGGTCATGGTAGGATAATAATTACTACAAACAAATAAAAAATATTACAGTACGCTACAATGTCTGATGTGATATTTTCACCAAATTTCACTTTCACTTTTTGGAAAACACAGCCATTGACGAATTGTAGCAAGGACGTCAAAGACCGGGGCTGAAGGACCAAACAAAGAAGCTCAGGACCAATAATTTAGTGTCTACGAACGGCACCGTACACGGTACACATATGTGGCAGCCGCCCACAAGTTGCTCATAAGCTTTAAAATAAAAGTGAACGAATTTTCTTATATGCTACCGAGAAAACTAAGAATCCCTCATATGACATTAATGTATTTTTAACAAGCGAGGAATTTTTCCTAAATGGGCAAGGAATACAAAAGGCACCAGAAAGGTCTAATGAAAAATCAACTTGCAGTATGTATTGTCGATTCTTTTCATTTTTAATTTGTATATATTTATATTTTAGTTCTTCTTTATTATGTACTGGAGGGAAGAGGTACAAGAACGGCTCCCTCGCTAGAAGATGACAGCTAAGACGACCATCGTATATCAGTATCCAGCCATGAGACCCCAGACCCTGACACAGTGACATTTCCAATAGGAAAATTATTCCAACTATATAAAGCCAAAACAAAAATAGGTCCAGTCAATGGAAGTACTCCAGAGCAAGATATATTTCAACTAAATCATTTTGAGCTAGCAACAATTACAGATTACTAACAGGAAATTCAGGCAAGATCCTAAAATCCATTCTTGGCATATATATAGTATAGAAGTTCAAATAAATCCATTCATTTGATCATGGATATACTTACAAGCACGCTTAAGCCGGTGACGCTGGCGAAGGAGTTTGCCATGGAGGCGCCGGCGAGGGGGAGCTCGCCGAGGTGGCCTACGTACATGACGGAGACCATCTGGATCACGTTCTGCAGCAGCGCTCCGGCGATCATCGGCCCCGCCAGCCATAGCTGCTTCTTCATCTCCTCCCGCACTCCAAGTTTCTGATCACCGGGTTGTTCTGCGGCGAGGAGAGCGTCCTCGACGCTCGCCTTCACCATAGCTGAGCGCGGGGTTTCTTCTCTGCTCCCTGTCTCTCACGGTCTCACCTGATGATAATGTGAGAGAAAGAAAGACGCTCTCACCCTAGAGGACTAGTAAAGGCAACTGAGCCAGTTCAGCGACGTGTGCACGGTCACACACAAGTATTTTTTGTTTGGAAGAGGTCATTTTCGTTTTTTCTTGGATTTCAGGCTAAACTATTATGGACTTGAGTTTCTCATGCATGTTCCAAATGAACCCGAATTTCTGCGGTAAAAGATACTCGCTTTCAAGAAAAAAAATAGACTTGACTTACAAGATCGATTCTGTAAATCTCTGGCTATCCTGCTTAAATTAGAGATCGAGTGGCTACGAAGCTAGCTCACTTTTACACGGCTCCTTCGTCGTGTTCCACCACATCTCCAATAATGCCGCGAACATGCACAGAGAAAAAAATACCGGTGGCTAGTGCTGGTGGCTGGTGCTAGTTTTTAGCGAGAAAAATACTGTTGACTGGTGCTGGAACAAGCCAGCCGAACAGGCCGTCTAAGGCTACTCGGTACACATCATTTATTGCCTTACAAGATTTTTAATGTTATGGAAGAGCCCGGGGGGAGGTGAGATCAAAAAATGGTTGTTTTGAGACAATCACCTCATGGGCTAAAATTTAGAATTACGAGACTAATTGTACATATTTTTCATGAGTAAAGTTTTTGACCCAAGTTAGGAGGAGAAGCCCCTACCAATTTTTTATATTTTTTTATTTTAAACCCAATTATTCGCTCCCACAGAGAGTCAAACTTGGATCTGATGGGTGTTACACATGTTCTCTAACCATTAGGCTAGAGGCCCTTTCACTTCATGACTAAAGTTCGTCGGCGGTCCTCCAACTTGTCGCCATGTGTCATTCTGGTTAAAAACTCATAGAATGCATATACAACTCCCTAAACTTAGCTTCTGATGCCATCCCGGTCCTCAAACTCTTAAATTGTTAGTCAACTCCCCCCTAAACTTAGCTTTATGTGTCATTCTGGTCCCCAACTCACAAATATATATTTTCATATTATATTGATACATATTCAACGTGTATATAAGCCCTAAATTTATATATTGGCATATATTTAACTCGACAACTCTCCTTATTCTTTTCAAAAGAAATTCCAGCTAAACAATAATGCGGAATCGATAGTCCTTAAAGGGTTAAATTTCGATTCCTTCTGTCGGTGCCGAGATTGGCCGTCCAACCTCAGCGCCTAACAGAATGCACTATGTCCCGTCCCTTGGCGGTTGCTGCAAGAGCTAGCACAATGACACAAGGGTTTATCCTGGTTCCGGCCACGGGGCCGTACGTCCAGCAAAGCGTGCTCTTGGCACTGTACTATCGTGCACTGGGGTGCTTGCAGTGGGGGGCTAAAAGCAAGGCGGGAGAGGAGAAAAAGCCTCCAAGTCCCTGAACGAGTGAGTGATTGAGGCAAAGTACCAATATCGTGAGTGTGGGTGTGTGCGTTTTCTCTGGGTCCCCTCTCTTGGGCCGGCGCCTTCTTCCTCCTTTTATAGTCCATGGAGGAAGGGTGGTGGCCAAGGATGAGTACAAGTACAAGTACAGTACATGCTACAGGGGGGTACACTAGGGGAGCGTAGTGCTGGGCGTCCGTCGTCCTTGGTCCTGAGCGGTGATTTATGGCGAGCTCTGGCTTCTTCGGTCGTCGTGGCGGCCTTGCGCTTGTCCTGGAGTGGCTTCGAGGGGCGGCAGGACTTCCAGCTGGGGCTTAGTCGTCGTTCGTACGCCCGATCGAGGGTTCCCCATGCTCGCCCAGCAGGGGGAGGACGAGAGTTGGTGACACAGGGATCGGGATGGTGGTTTCTGCTGGACACAGTGCGCGGCGTGCTCGGCTCGTCGGGGGATGGCAGGGAGTTGGCGGATCTGACCCGGCGTACGTCACCGTACGCCTGGCCGGAGTCAGCGCTTGCCCATTCGTTCGTACTCTCGCTCGAGGGTCTCCCATGCCCACTTGAGGGCTATGCCATACGGAGAAAGACGAGAGTAGGCGGAACAGTGGTGCCGAAAGACATTTGTATGTTCGCATAGGGCTCGCCACGCCGGCCCAGTGACAGGGGCAAGCGGCCCTGTGGCCGGAGTCAGCGGAGGCGACAAGGCATGGTGGACCTGACCAGGGTTCGCTCCTGGTCGTCGTCCGTACGCCATTCGAGGGTGCCCACCTGCCCGCTTGAGGGCCTCGCGGCGGGGGAAGGATGGGAGCAGTTGGCACAGTGCGGTGGAATGACCCGTGCCTGCCCGCACAGTGGCAAAGCGTCAGCACAGCACCGGGGGCAGGTGGTACAATGGACCTGACCGTGTCAGCGGCGTGGAGCAAGGCAGAGTCTTATCCTTTGACTTGGGTGTCTGGTAGGTCACAGCATTAAATGCGGTTGCTGGGCGGAGTGGTTGGGCGCTCCCGCGGCGAGTAGAGGGGCGGCCTCGAGCGGGACGGAGTGACCCACTCGCTTGAGGAGGCGCGCGGTCCTCGAGCGAGGCGAACACGGTGTTGTGCCCGCCCGAGGGGGTCGAAGACCCTCGAGCGAGGCGGAGACAGGGTTGCGCCTGCCCGAGGGAATCGAAGACCCTTGAGTGAGGTGATGACGGTGTTCGCTCCTTGGGCCTTTCGGCGAATCGAGCCGGGACGGTTGTTTGGGCCGCGTCGTCTTGGCGGTTTTCTGGGACACCGGTGGTTAACGTTTTTTTGAGGGTGATTATCCCGATGGTTAGGGGACCCCCTTGGGTTGTCCCCGACAGTAGCCCCCGAGCATCTGCCGGACTAGAGACCAGTCAGGCAGAGGCTGACGGTTAACAGGATCACTCCTGGGCATTCTATGGGGATTATTCCTCTTTGGTTTCGTATGTTCCACCGTGGGGGTGCGCGAGCGCACCCGCGGGTGTAGCCCCCGAGCCTTAGCAGGAGTGGTCACACTCGTGCAAAGGCTTTAATTCTCGCGTGTTGGGTTTTAGGTTTCGAGGTGGCACCATGTCTAGGCTCGAGCTCCGTGCTCGAGGGATGCCACGTTGCCTGTGCGGGGAGCCCCCGAGCCCTTTGGCCTGGAAGGGTCGATCGGGTCATGCTTCCCGTCTTTTCGTTACGCGACCCTCGCGTCCCTTTCGAAGGGATGAGGGGTGAGATGCTCTGCGCCACCCTTGATCGGGTTTGCGGACGCGGCTGTCTCGTTTGAGCTTTTAACGGGTGGTTCGAGTGGGCATTCATGCCCCGTTTGTTGGGGGTCGGCTTGCGGTTCGGAGACACGTCCATTAACGAGCACTCGCAAAGGTTTGTTAGGCAGGGTTTGGTCCCGTCCGACCGGGACAAAGGGCGCGAAGGCTCTCCCTCGGTGGGATCCCTCGACTAACTGCCTTTGTCTGGCCTCGAACACAACAGGGGCGTCCCCAGACTTCGCGCCCGGGGTAAAGTCCGTTGAGCACGCCCGAATTGTCCCTGACTCTGTCGATCTGGAGCGCCTGTCGAACCCTCTTACAGGCCAGGCTTCGTACTCCTGATCAGTAAGACCCTACGAAAGGTGTCTGCTACCTCCGAGCTATCGATTCGAGAGTAGCTCGGTTCGAGCGCGGTCTGCAGTCCTTGCGCCGCTTTGTCCGGGGCGCCCGTCGATCCCTTTCGAGGGTTGGGCTTCGAGTCCCTGACTGGTAGCACCTTGCGCTTCGAGGGGTGGAAGGGGAGGCGTCGCTGCCTTACCTTGGAAGGAACCTCTCCGACCGTTCGCCTGACGCTTCGGTCCGCGGGCCCACGCACGACCGCTCACACGACCGCTCGCGGGCGCGGTCGTGGCTGACGTAGCGCGGAGTGGGCGAGATGGGCGTAGCGGACGCGCCTTTTCAGGAGGAGTTGGCGTGCGCGGGGGAGAGGTGAGGCGACGGGCGGTCAGGCGCCGCTGCCGCGCAGTTTCGTTTTACCGTGCCGCAGTAAATGCCGCCGCGCACGCGTGTCGTTCCCCGGGAAAAATAGAGAAAAAGGGGGGGCGCGGTTGTCATCGGCTCGCTACGTGCGCCGGGTTTACCGCCGGTGGGGCTGACAGCGGCTGCGGGGATAAGCTCGCTGCGGCCTCTATAAAATTGAAAGTGGGGGGCGGGGATTCCTTGCCTTCGCCATTTCTCGTTCTCGCTTGCGCCTTCGTCTCCCCCTCGCCTTCCATGTCCATGCTCGTCGAGTCCCGGAAGCACCTGTACCCGGCCTGCCGGATGACCACCAACAACAGCGGCTGGGCCAAAGGGTGGTTCTATCTGCGCAAAGACGGCCTGGGGCTGCCGGCGTATTCCGGCAAGGCCCTGTCGGAGAAGACCGACGCCTGGGGTTACGGCGTCAGCAACGAGGGCCGGCGGAAGAAGCTTCGCCCTGTCACCGACGCCCTCCGCTCCCTGGTGAGGGATGGCCTGACCGTGGCGCACGTGCTTGCGCACTTCCATCACCCTCTCATGGAGAGGCGGCTCCCTTTGTTCCGGGTGACGGTGGACGCCGACCCGGCGGAGGTGGAGATGTCGCGGACGCTACCGGATCTGCCCGTCGACGGGAACGTCGCCACGAGGGTGCGGGTGGCGGTGCATCCCGACACCATGCCGGGCAACCAGGGCGATCTCTAGTCTTTTCGGCTGCGCCTGATGAGGGCCACGTCTTATCGGTAAGCCGCCATGTTCTCCCCTTGAGCTGTCGAGTTGGTGGGACATGATTTCGTTTCTTGATTCGTTGTGTTTCGTAGGGCGTGGACTGCGGTCTCTACCGCTCCCTTGCACCGACCCCGGAGGTTTATGCCTTGAACTGCGCCCGCCGCAACCGCGAGAGGGGCAGGAAGGAGGCGAAGAGGGCCAGCAGCTAGAGGAGGCAAGAACGGCGGAACGCGCATGAGGCGGCGCTCCACCGATGCCGGAGGGACGGCGTGCGTCGACCCCAGAGGATTCCCCGGATCCTTCCAGCAAGGAGGAGGAGGAGGAGGAGATCGATGTCGGCGGGGTGCTGCCCGCCGGCGAGGAGGAGATGGCCGCCGGCGGGGCGCATCCTGCCGACGGGGAGGAAGAGACGGCCGTGCCGTCGTCGGGCGCGGCGGATCTCGGTGGTGTCGCGCCGACGGCGGCGCCGACGACGGCTATACCCGCCCGGCCCGTGACGCCGCGGGCGCGGGCGACTTCTACTTCAGTTGCGAGCGCGCCGCGCCGCAGCAGATCGGATGCCGAGAGTTCGAGGGGCTCGCAGCCCCCAGGGAGTCAAGGAGGTCCTCGAGTTCGAGGAGGGCTCCGTCATCGAGCGGCTCGAAGCGGAAGCGGGAGACCCTGCAGGACTGCGTCCGGTGAGTTTCGCTTCGAGCCACCTGGCATCTTTCTGTTATCAATTTCTTCGTAATTTTTGCTCATTGCCTTTCTGATCCAGCGCTCGGGGCGCCTCCAAGGTCAACCCCAACCTCGCGCCTAGGAAGGCGCTGAAGGCCGGGGCGCTGGATTCCCTGCACGCAGGGGGATCGCGCTCGCATGAGACTCTGCGTCCTGCGGCAACGCCCGCCGCAGCGCTAGGGGAGCCGACGCCAAGGGCACGAGGCCCCCGGCCGATGGGGGCCGAGCGGGGGACGACATCCCCGCCGGTGATCGTGGAGCCGGGGCAAGATGCCCTGGCGGCGAAGGACCTGGGCAAGACGCCCCGGTTGTGGACGTGGAGCCGGGGCGAGACGCCCTGGCCGACATGGGCGAGCAGGAGGATTGCGACGTCGTCACGGCTTCCCCCGCGAGCAGGGAGGGAGCGGCCACGCCGATTGGCAGTGCGGCCGTCCAGCCGCCCTTGGGTCATGCGCGAGGCGCGGCCCAAGGCGACGGTGATGGGCGTGTTCCCCTGGAAAGGGCGGTTGTGACCGGGACGCCGCATGCGCTCCCCTCAGCTCGAGGGCTGCCGCAAGCGTCGACGACCAGAGGGGCGCCGGAGTGGGATACGGCCGAGGCGGCGCTGCGCGAGGGTCGGCGTGGCCCGAACGCGTGGCCAGAAGAGCCCGGCGTGCCGGCCCGAGTCTGGCAAGGCATGGCGGAGGAGAACGAGCTGTGGGCTCAGGCCGAATAGATCGGGAGGGACATGGAGCGGACCATCGCTACTGCCGCTGACCTCCATTGCGGGGATTCCTTGCCTTCGCCATTTCTCGTTCTCGCTTGCGCCTTCGTCTCCCCCTCGCCTTCGAGCTCGCTCGCTGCTCCTCGCTCGCTCCACTCGCTCCTTTCGTCCTCGCTCCTTGCCTCGCTGCCCGCTATGGTGGTCATTGAGGGCGTCACCGAGTGGACTCCGTCCGCTGCCAACGAGCACCGACTGGAGGGTCTGGTGATCGGTGGACAGCTCCCGCCCCGAGGCGACCTGGCGAAGCCGGCGTGGATCATCCCGCCGCTGGCGGCCAGGGCACCACACCCGCCAGAGGGGTACGCGGTGAGCTTCATTCGCTTTCACGAGCGAGGCTTCAACGCACTGGCCAGCCAGTTCATGAGGGGCCTCTACTACCACTACGGCGTGGAGCTCCACAACTTTTCCCCCAACGCCATTTCTGAGGCGGCAGCTTTCGTCGGCGTCTGCGAGGCCGTGCTGGGGATCGAGGCGCACTGGGACTTGTGGGTCCACCTCTTTCGCGCCGAGCTCAGCATGCATGGCGCGGGGAAAGGGGTGCGCCGGTCCATGTGCGCCGGCAGCCTCATGTCCATGCTCGTCGAGTCCCGGAAGCACCTGTACCCGGCCTGCCGGATGACCACCAACAACAGCGGCTGGGCCAAAGGGTGGTTCTATCTGCGCAAAGACGGCCTGGGGCTGCCGGCGTATTCCGGCAAGGCCCTGTCGGAGAAGACCGACGCCTGGGGTTACGGCGTCAGCAACGAGGGCCGGCGGAAGAAGCTTCGCCCTGTCACCGACGCCCTCCGCTCCCTGGTGAGGGATGGCCTGACCGTGGCGCACGTGCTTGCGCACTTCCATCACCCTCTCATGGAGAGGCGGCTCCCTTTGTTCCGGGTGACGGTGGACGCCGACCCGGCGGAGGTGGAGATGTCGCGGACGCTACCGGATCTGCCCGTCGACGGGAACGTCGCCACGAGGGTGCGGGTGGCGGTGCATCCCGACACCATGCCGGGCAACCAGGGCGATCTCTAGTCTTTTCGGCTGCGCCTGATGAGGGCCACGTCTTATCGGTAAGCCGCCATGTTCTCCCCTTGAGCTGTCGAGTTGGTGGGACATGATTTCGTTTCTTGATTCGTTGTGTTTCGTAGGGCGTGGACTGCGGTCTCTACCGCTCCCTTGCACCGACCCCGGAGGTTTATGCCTTGAACTGCGCCCGCCGCAACCGCGAGAGGGGCAGGAAGGAGGCGAAGAGGGCCAGCAGCTAGAGGAGGCAAGAACGGCGGAACGCGCATGAGGCGGCGCTCCACCGATGCCGGAGGGACGGCGTGCGTCGACCCCAGAGGATTCCCCGGATCCTTCCAGCAAGGAGGAGGAGGAGGAGGAGATCGATGTCGGCGGGGTGCTGCCCGCCGGCGAGGAGGAGATGGCCGCCGGCGGGGCGCATCCTGCCGACGGGGAGGAAGAGACGGCCGTGCCGTCGGCGAGCGCGGCGTATCTCGGTGGTGTCGCGCCGAC
>OAMR01000282.1:4225-26073 GCA_900205405.1 Echinochloa crus-galli | reverse complement strand
GCCGTTCGAGGGCGCCCCCATGCCCCTTCGAGGATCTCGTGGCAGGGGGAGGACGAGAGTAGGCGTAACAGTGGCGCTGAGTGACGCCCGTCAGTCCGCTCAGGGCTTTGCACAGTGCCGCGTGCGTCAGCGTGGCAGCGGTGTGGCCGCACAGTGACCGGGGCAGGTGAAATAGTAAGCCCCCTTGGTGTCAGCGGTGTGGCGTGGAGAGAGGCTGCCTTTTGACTTTGGCGCCTGACTGATGGGGCGGGCATTAAATGCGGCTGCCCGGCGGAGTGGTTGAACGTCTCAGTGGTCGCACTGGGCGGCCTCGAATGAGGCGGAGTTTTGGAGCCGAGTTCGCTCGAGGGGGTCGTAGACCCTCGTGCGAGGCGGTGATCGGGCCGAGCCCGCTCGAGGGGATCGCAGCCCTCGAGCGAGGTGGGGATCGGGTCGTTTGCTTCGGATCCTTCGGCAGCTGGGTTGTAGCGGCACTTGGGCCGTAATGAGCAGTGATGGGCCGTGTTGCCCAGGTTTCGCTTAGGCCGTTGTTATCCTAACCTCTTTGGGTTTGGCGTTTTTGAGGGTGTTTACTCCGGTGGCTAGGGGACCCCCTTGGGATGTCCCCGACAGTAGCCCCCGAGCGTCTGCCTGACCAGAGGTCGGTCGGGCAGATGCTGACGGTTCGTGGGGTCGGTCCCGGGCTTTCTGCGAGGATCAGTCCCTTTTTTGGCTTCGTAGGTTCCTCCGTGGGGGCGCGCGAGCGCACCCGCGGGTGTAGTCCCCGAGCCTTAGCAGGAGTGTTCACACTCGTGCAAAGGCTTTTGATCCTTGCGAGTTGGATTTTAGGCTTCGAGGCTGCGCCATACCCAGGCTCGAGCTCCGCGCTCGAGGGGTGTTGTGCTACCTGTGCGGGGAGCCCCCGAGCCCTTTGGCCTGGAAGGGTCGACCGGGTCATGCTTCCCGTCTTCATACGACCCTCGCGTCCCTTTCGGAGGGATGAGGGGTGAGATGCCCTGCGCCACCCTCGACCGGGTTCGCGGACGGTACGTGCCCTGGAAGTTACCCACGAACATCCTAACCAGGTCGTCCCAGTCGTGGATTTGGTTCGCGGGCAGGTGCTCAAGCCACGTCCGCGCTGAGTCCGCGAGGTGAAGTGGAAGGTTGCAGATGATCACGGTTTCGTCCGCGGCCCCGCCCAGCTCGCAAGCCAGGCGGTAGTCGTTGAGCCACATCTCGGGGTTCGTCTCGCCCGCGTATTTAGCGATGGTGGTTGGCTGACGAAAGCGTGGCGGAATGGGGGCCGAACGGATTTTCCGGCTGAATACCGGGGTTCCTGGAGGCTCTGGCATCGGGCTTTTGTCCTCCTCGCTGTCGTAGCGACCCCCACATCGGGGGTGCTTGTGGCGAGGGGGCGCCACGCCTTGCCTCTTCTTGTTCAGGACGTTACGCGCGTCGCCGTCATCGAGGGCGCCTCGCGTATCGACGAGTCGGTCCTTCGCGGACTTCCTCGCTTCATTGTTGCCGGCCACGGGCGCCTTTCCGTTGCTTGTCTGGCGGTGAGGCATCCACGCACCCCTGGGCGGGGTGTGGACGGATTGCTCCCTGTCCTGCCTACCTCCCCCGGCCTTCAAACTGGCCTGGTGGCGTATGCAGGACACGGAGCTCTCCGCTTGTTGTACGGCTGCGTCCTCGACGAGGGCCTGTACTCGACGTTGCATGTCGCGCGCCTCTGGCATGGATGGTTCAGGCATGGCCCGAATCAGAGTCACCGCGGCGACGAGCTTCTGGCTTGCCCGTGGCGGCATGGCAGGGCTGGGGTCACGACCGTCGTTCATGATGCGCGCCCGGGCTACGCGTCCGTTAGCCCGTGCGCGTTCGCCGCGCTCCGGCTGCCGTGCTTCCAGCGTCGCACGCAGCTCCTGTATCTGCTGGCGCTCCTGCTGGAGCTTCGCCTCCAGCTCTCGTACCTGCGCAAGTTGTGCTTGCGCGAGCGTAGCATCGTCCGGCGGCTCGGCGGGCATCGGTGGCTGCTCGTCGCGTGCGGCTCTGTCGTGTGTTTCGTCATCCTCATCCACGGACTCCACTTCGCCATCGAGGACGAAGCACTCCTAGCATGGGGTCGTATCTCACCTCGCTGGAATCGTCAGAGCAGGTGAGGCAGAAATCCACGGCGGCCTGGAAGGAAGTGAAACCTTCGCGGTCGCGTAGCTCGGAGTAGTCCAGGTCCGGGTGCTCCTGGCCACACATGCTTTCCTCGTCGTCCGGTTCGGTCGAGGACCCGTCCGGCGAGGAGAGGTGGAGGTTGCGGATCGAACCCAACTGGCGACTCGGCGAGTCCACGCACACGCCCAGGCTGGCGCTGACGGTCGCGGAGTATCTCGCGGCCGCGTTGGTCATCCCGTAAGGTAGTTGCACCGGTCCGGCCGCATCTCCCCGGCGTGCTCCCTCCGCAGGAGCTACCGGTGGGGGTGCCCCCACTGTGCTACGACAGCGGGCCGGAGCAACAGGTGCGCGTCCCAATCAGGAAGCACTATGCGCGGGACAGCACGCCGCTCCACGCGAATCTGGAGCTCATGCAGTGCCCGTTGCCACCTGATCTGAGACGGCGTTCGTGGTGCCGGGGACCCGGTTATGATGCCGGGTGCCACGGAGGTGAGCCACATGAGGAAGCCCTCACCGGTCGCTTTGAACTCCAGGCTCCCGAACGTGATCCGGTACCCACGCGGAAGCGGGCCGGGGGACCCCGCGGCGGATCGTGGTGGCATGGCGAAAGCGCGGCTTGCCGGCAAGGGAACTGATTGGGAAGCGATCGATCACAGCGCCCCCTACCTAGCGCGCCACTTCGGTGCCGAGATTGGCCGCCCAACCTCAGCGCCTAGCAGAATGCGCTGTGTCCCGTCCCTTGGTGGTTGATGCAGGAGTTAGCACAATGACACAAGGGTTTATCCTGGTTCCAGCCACGGGGCCGTACGTCCAGCAAAGCGTGCTCTTGGCACTGTACTATCGTGCACCGGGGTGCTTGCAGTGGGGGGCTACAAGCAAGGCGGGAGAGGAGGAGAAGCCTCCAAGTCCCTGAATGAGTGAGTGATTGAGGCAAAGTGCCAATATCGTGAGTGTGGGTGTGTGCGCTTTCTCTGGGTCCCCTCTCTTGGGTCGGCGCCTTCTTCCTCCTTTTATAGTCCAAGGAGGAAGGGTGGTGGCCAAGGATGAGTACAAGTACAAGTACAGTACATGCTACAGGGGGGTACACTAGGGGAGCGTAGTGCTGGGCGTCCGTCGTCCTTGGTCCTGAGCGGTGATTTATGGCGAGCTCCGGCTTCTTCGATCATCATGGCGGCCTTGCGCTTGTCCTGGAGTAGCTTCGAGGGGCGGCAGGACTTCCAGTTGGGGCTTGGTCGTCGTTCGTACGCCCGATCGAGGGTTCCCCATGCTCGCCCAGCAGGGGGAGGACGAGAGTTGGTGACACAGGGATCGGGATGGTGGTTTCTGCTAGACACAGTGCTCGGCGTGCTCGGCTCATCGGGGGATGGCAGGGAGTTGGAGGATCTAACCCGCGTACGTCACCGTAGGGCCACGCCTAGCCGGAGTCAGCGCTTGCCCATTCGTTCGTACTCTCGCTCGAGGGTCTCCCATGCCCACTTGAGGTCTGTGCCGTACGGGGGAGGACGAGAGTAGGCGGAACAGTGGTGCCGAAAGACATCTGTACGTTCGCACAGGGCTTGCCACGCCGGCCCAGTGACAGGGGTAGGCGGCCCTGTGGCCGGAGTCAGCGCAGGCGACAAGGCATGGCGGACCTGACCGGGGATCGCTCCTGGTCGTCGTCCGTATGCCATTCGAGGGTGCCCACCTGCCCGCTCGAGGGCCTCGCGGCGGGGGAAGGACGAGAGCAGTTGGCACAGTGCGGTGGAATGACCCGTGCCTGCCCGCACAGTGGCGAAGCGTCAGCACAGCACCGGGGGCAGGTGGTACAGCGGAGTCTTATCCTTTGACTTGGGCATCTGGTAGGTCGCGGAAATGCGTTTTTTGGGCGGAGTGGTTGGGCGCTCCCGCGGCGAGTAGAGGGGCGGCCTCGAGCGGGACAGAGTGACCCACTCGCTTGAGGAGGCGCGCGGTCCTCGAGCGAGGCGAACACGTTGTTGTGCCCGCCCGAGGGGGTCGAAGACCCTCGAGCGAGGCGGAGACAGGGCCGCGCCTGCCCGAGGGAATCCAAGTCGAGCGAGGCGGTGACGGTGTTCGCTCCTTGGGCCTTTCGGCGAATCGAGCCGGGACGGTTGTTGGGCCGCAGTGAGCGGCATCGGGCCGCGTCGTCTGGGCGGTTTTCTAGGCCACCGGTGGTTAACGTTTTTTGAGGGTGATTATCCCGGTGGTTAGGGGACCCCCTTGGGATGTCCCCGACACCTTCTTACCATATTTTATTAGCTAGTCTAGTTTTCTTAATAGAAATTCTCTTTTTCCTAAGCAATGAATAATGGTATATCATCCATTCAGCTATAAATATATCAAAACTACATAGTTAAGCATTGTAACTTCACAATTTATCATATGTTTGGAGGTTTGGCCTCATCCTAGTAATATGTATAGATACAATTACACAAATCATTTTTTTAAACATATATACATGTTAAGTTTGTATGGATATATTCTAAAAATGTATATTTACTATTTTGGGGACCAAGTTGACAGCCAAAGGGTGTGTTTAGTTGTAAAAAGGGGTGGGTAAAATTTGGTCGAAAAGTCACATAGGACATTGTAGTGCACTATAGCTATTTTCGTTTGTTTGTGGTAATCGTTGTCCTACCATGACCTAACTAGGCTCAAAAGATTCGTCTCGTCGTTTACATCAAAACCATGTACTTAGTTTTTTTTATTTACCTACATTTAATGCTCCATGCATAAGGAGAGAGATTTGATGTGATAGGTGAAGAATGAAGTTTGGAGAGGGAATTTTAGGAAGTTTGTGGGAACTAAACAAGGCCAAAGGTAAGTTTAGGGGGGTTGAATCTTTGATTTGCGAGTTTAGGGACCGGCATGACACTTGATCCTAAGTTTAGGAGTCAAATATGAATTTTGGAAATTCGGGGACCGGGATGATATAGCATGACAAGTTGAAGGTTTGATGGACTTTACTCTTTTCCCTTTACAAATTGAAGGATATGGTATAACTAGACTAGAAAAAACTATCCATCAGGTAGGTTGTATATTAAATCATCTCATGATTAGTATCAATATATAAAACCATGTATTGAACGACACTAATGTACTTGCTCTAAACGGTGGTTAGCCAATGAAAACATGCACCACTAGAAGTAGTGAACCCATCATATGGCTTAATGATCCGAGAAATGGAACATTTTGAGGAGTTACAAAGAGAGAACATCATAAAAACCATATATGTCATGTAAGTGGTGGCCATAAATTTTTTTTATGAGAATGATTGTGGACTAGGCCTGTTTGTTCGAGCTTCCTAAGGACCTCGGCTTTTCAATCTTCCAAAATCCAGAAAGCTCCCATAAGCCAAAAGCCAGAAGCTCCTCACATTTGTAGCCAAAAGCCAAACAGACCCTGTAAGTCTTTTTACTTTTGCTGCTTTCTTCCTTGTGAAATATTTCCGTAAATATATTCATTTTATGAGTTAATTCGAAGTTTGGTCAATATAAAAAATACTAATCTATTTATGCTATCAAGTGGGTATCATTCCATTATAAAATACTACCTCCGTTTCAAATTACTATTTGTTGTTGACTTTTTTTCATGATCTTTGACCATTCGTCTTATTCAAAAGATTTGTCAAAATATACAAACCAATAGGTTATGTTTAAAATATATACGATGATAAAGCAAGTCACATACAAAATAAATGATACTTGTGAAATTTTTTGAATAAGACGAATGGTCAAACGTAAAGCGAAAAAGTCAACAATGTCACACTTGATTTTCGAAGAGAAACCAAGTGCATCTTATATGTGCTCCAGGATCATGTTTACACATATACGATAGACAAAAGAGTGTAATATCAAAACACAGTATTCAAACATACAAGCGGTTTAATAACTTTGTTACAATATTCTTATTACATTCTCAGGAGACACGAAGGTCTTTTCGAAGAACATACGATAACTAGACGTAGCGTCTTCATCTTCAACTTCCACAGGCATCATGACTGGGGAAGAACAAGCCATTGTTTTCCTCTGAACAGCATAAGCAAGTGTGAGTACACCTAACTAGATACTCAGCAAGCAGCGGGGGGGGGGGGGTACTCAGCAAGCGGGGGGAAAATGCAAGGCCACAAGGATGGGCTATGGTTCACAGCAGTGAGCTTTTTAGAGTTGATCAAGTTTTATTAGCAATTTCCTATTTACTAGATGTAAGTTTACACCAACCCACTTAAGCATTTAGAAAGCATCTTATTCCAAAAACCATGAGTAAAACCATAATTTAAATTCCATCTTTAAGTTCAATTATCATGTGAGGGTCCAAGCCGCTCTTGACCGTGAGCACGGTTGATCGATCAGTTTTCACTCTGCAGAGGTTGTACACTTTCACTACAGCTCGTGTTTCCCATGTTGCCCGGGTTTGCAAGGCCCTTAAACACTTCCGAGGTGAGTGGCTAGGGGTCCACTACGAAGCCTTTACAAAGGTCTGCAAAAGACCAACAACCCGCAAGAGTTACCGATTAGGGCGGAACACAACCCTCCCTAACGGTCAGTACCTTAGCCAAGGATACTACCAGGACCGAGCTATGCCCCTTCAACCCCAATCCCCCTCTGCTCCTTTCAGATAAGGTCATCAGTACAATCACACCCCTAATTAATCGGCTAAGGTCAGAGCCATATGACACCATGGTTGCACTATTTTCTTGGGTGGTTCTCCATTTTCCGATTAAAGAACAGTTCTCTTGCATTAACCAACACTTACCATCAAAATTGACATGATCAACATTTTATAAAGACCCAATTCGACCATTCCCAAAGTATAGCAACACTAAGCATAACTAACCCAAAACATTATTTAGATCGGGGTTGTTCCAAGGAATCATGGGTAAAAAGACTAGGTAAGTCCTTAAAAAGGTGTTCCCATCAAATTAATGCAATAAAAGTAAATTTTAGTTGTCATGCAATTATATTGGACAAAAAAAGTATGCGGGGAGGGCCACTTACCTTGCTCTACAAAGAAATCCAATTCTTCTTCAAAATACTGTCTGTGATCTGCTTCAATAGGCGGCTCAGTCGCAACAGGCACGAGATCTACGACCAAGCAATAAAACATAAAATAAGAAAAAAAATACATCAAACATTCCTAATAGACTAAAACAAACCTCTAAAACTAACAAGCTCGAAAGGACAATCGCGAGGATACCAAAAACGCTAAAAACGGAGCTAAGACTGAAACGATATGGCTTTTCTAAGGTTTAGGGACCTGCTGGCAGAGTTTCAAAACTTCCAGGGGCTTACATGCAAAGTAACAGGGGCTAAAACATAATTTTATATTAAAACAGAAGAGTTTACATGTAAAAAGGCGAGAGTTGGGCTTCGGGAAATAAAACAGAGAAGATCAGGGGGTTTTCCACAAAAATCAGGACCTACATCTAATTATTTTTGAACTACACAGGACGGCGGGTTGATTACAGAGAAATGCAGGGGCTCTTTTGCAAAATGCCCTAGGCTGACCGGAGTTGACCGTTATGAGCCAACTTTGACTCGGGTTTAGAACAGATCTGGGCCGTTGATCACGAAGGGGACGGCTGATGGAGGCGGTGGCGTTCAAGCGGCGGCGCGGAGTGAAAAGCTCGACAGAAGGGTTCAATGGCTTCGGGTTGAAGCGGAGAACAAGGCTATGGGGTTGTGGTCATCGGATTAGCGGCGGTGGCGGCGAACGGCGACGAGCAGCAGCAGCGGAGCTCCGGCGAGGTGGATGGGCGGGCTAGCAGGCGAGAGAGAGGGCGAGAAGGGGCTCGGGAGCTTTGTTACCTCAGCGCGAAGGTTCCCCGGGCGGCGCCAGGGTGACGGATCAACGGCACGGCGTTGCTTCGGTGACGGTGGCGGCACGGAAGAGAGCTGCAGCTGAGGTGCGCGGTGCGAGCGGAAGGTGTGACGTGCGGAGCTCGGTCGGGGTTTTATAGAGCGGAGAGGAGGATAGGGAAGGTCGGCACGCCGGGAGTCTAGGTGGCCGGCCATCAATGGCGGCGCTCGGTAGTGGGGAGCTCGGTGGGAGCGGCCGTTTCGGTGGGAGAGCGAGGGGGTGGAGGCAAGTGGAGGCGAGCGGCAGTTACTGCGGCTCGGTGGGGGAAGAGAGGAAGGGGTGAGGGAGAGGGAGCGGCGCCGGGAGGCCGAGCAGCACGGCCAAGGAGGCGCGGCTGGAGGTTGGGGAAGGCCCTGGCGGGTGGGCCCCGCCCGTCAGTGGCAGAGAGGGGGAGGAGAAGGAGCTGGGCCGGAAGGAGGAGGTGGGCCGACGGGAAGAAGGAGAGGGGGCGAGCGGGCTGAGCTGCCGGAGAGAGTTTTGGGAGGGGTTTCAAACTTTTTTCATAATTTTGAAATTCTTCAAACAAATCAAGCAAAAGACATGCAATTCAAATATGATACACAAGCACTTATTGCTTCAAAATTATTTTAATGATGTTTAAGTATTTTTAAGCTCAAATTAATTGATAATTTAATTAAGTCCTTGGAAAAAAAATCTAACCATGTTGCTATGATTTATTTGTGATGGAGTTTTTAGGGTGTTACAAACAACGAATAGTAATTTGGAACGGAGATAGTATATCTTTAGTTCATATTTTGTATGATAGACATTAATATCATTTGGATATATATTATATTTTCTAAAAAATTATCCACCTCTGTCTAAAATAACCTGTTGTCCCCTTATATTCAGCAAATTACACACCTCAATTGTTATTTCGACGAGAATACAAAAAATAAGCCATAGTGTTCATCTAAATTATCCACTTATATCATTATAAGAAAGATGAAATACCACTAAATTTGCACCTAAATTATCCGCATATGCTGATACTAAAAATAATCTAAACGGACCACTATATCTGCGTTAAAATCACCTACATTTGTCATTATATCATAATATCTAAAAATACACCTATATAGGATTTTAAAATACTTAGTTTTGCTAGTGTTAAAGTAAAAAGATACTAACTTAAGATGTACAGGCTTGATGTGTATTATCCTATAGATAATTTATTGCCATTTTCCACATGTTAAACGTATAGCTTAAACTAAGGGTTCATACTAAGTACATGTCCAACACATATCAAGGTGTAATTCAAAGTTGACAAAGTTTGAATGCAAGCATCCATTATATTTCAGAATTGGTGTGGATTGTTATTTGTTAATATAGGAATATCTCTAATGTTAAAAACCAAGTCATTTTTGTTTTGTTCTAAGTCAAACTATCTTAAATTTTACCAACTTTATATAGAAAAGTAAAATTTATGATTTCAAATAAGTATCATTAGATTGATCATGAAATGTATTTTCTCATATACATATTTGGTGTCATAAATGGTGATAATGTTTTCTATAATCTTGGTCAAATTCAGGATAGTTTGAATTAAGAAATACGAGAATGACTTGTTTTGGGGCAGAGAAAATACTAAATAAATCATCGAATCTATCTATTATCCCTGGATTTGCAAATATCAAAAAGAAGATTGTTCATTGACTATTCAAGCAGCAGTAATACCAATACTAATACTTTAGACACCGATATGAACAACAAGAAATCAACCAAATTTGGCCAAGGCGTATGAGTTTGGTCGTCACTAATTTAAAATATTTTGTGTATAGGGACCGCTCCTCATATGCGTCACTGTTTGCATAGAAATGGTTTTGAACTACACAATTAACCTATTTTATATACAAGACATAATTGTTATTGGACTGTGTTTGTTTTTTCAGATAATGGATAATGTATTACCCGGCGTTGACCAGAACGGCTACGGCCAAACAAAATAAGGAAATTACATCTCATCATGGGGTCCAGTAGTCCTATACGACCACCAAGATCGCAATAACACGTTTACCAGACCTTGCAAAGAACTGAAAACGCTGGACACCAACCACCATTGATGTTTCTTCGAAGGCAACAGCACGAAGACTTGGTGCAGTTATGCTAACTAACCTCCGAACTGTTACGACATCCAATACCTCCTTCGCCCAGCGCTGAATACCAAACATAGTGTCCACATGGCCTTGGCGACCAAGAACTTCGACGATGCGCCTGCACTGCCGCCGCCGGCCTGGAGAAACTAGGCTAGGTTTTCACCCCGTTATTGATCAACCACAGGCGCAACAGGGGACAGTCTGACCAACGACTTCAGCAGCGCCTTCAATAAGGTGTGTGTCACAAACACAACACAGCCACCGGTCCGGCACAACATGCCAGACAAGGATTTCTCCCAAATCACCGCCACCACCGTCACCACAGTTGCCCACCCTGAAGGACACCAGTATCTTCGCACAGCCACAGGACGCCGCCATCATAAAAAAAGACGCACTCCGGCCACCGTCGACGAACACCGCTACCCGGAGCAAGGTTCCGCCGGTAAAGGGACGGCACCAACCCGTGAGAAGGCAGCTGCACGACAGCTAGCAAAATCCGTCCAGATTGCCCCCGTGGGGAGCGACGCGAAGCGACGAAGGCTTTGAATCAGATAGCGAAGGGACCGACACCCGGCCACCTGCCAGGACGCGGATCCAGAGGCGCCCCGACCCCACAGATCCGCCCGCCCTAGGCACCCCAGATTCGGCCGCACGCGGCGAAGCCGGCGCCACCGCACAGGCGGCGAACGCCCCACGGCCGCGCCGGGCCGCGCACAAGAAGCACGCCGCCCCGGCGGCCGGAGCGACGCCGCACAGGTCCCCTCGCGAGCACGCGGCCAACGCGCCGCCCCGAGCGCTGGCGGCCCGGATCAGGCTGAGGGAGCCTCGGATCCGGGGGGCGCTGCCCTCGCCGCCGCCGTGGAGACCCGCACCGGCAAGGTCCCTCATCCGGGCATGGCGGCCGCGCCCGCCGAGATCCACTCGAGGGGAGGCTTGTGTTGGTGTAGTATGCTAATTTAGCCCCGTTTTTTATATTGTTCCGGATCCGCAGCAGCTAGCCAATTCTTGCGTAGTGGTAGACATCAGATTACCGTAGCTTCTATCTATGATGACCGCGGATTTCGTTTTCACTGCGGGTAAATCAACACAGCCACGGCGGCAGTTAATTTCTTTCTCCTCGAGAACGTAACGGATTTCGTTTTCAGTGGCAGGGCTCCGGCCAGAGTATAGTTCCGTTTGTGGACAGGGTCGGCTTGATCAATGCACACCTCGATCAAGCATAGGCCGGCCGGCTCGATGAAGCTGAAAGAGAGGCTTATTAGCTTATCCCAGTCTCCGGCAGTCCGGCTGATAGGAGAAAATTGCTGATGTGAAGGACAGGCGGAGGACTACGTGGCGTAGCATAGGGAAAGTGAAGTACAGGCGGACAATCAGAGGGTGCATGATGGTTAGTAGGAGACAAAAGCGTGAATCTCAGTGAAGGCAGACAACGATCGCCGGCCTATAAATCCCATGAAGTTACATCGCTTCAGAAATCAGAATCATCTCTTCCGGCTTTTGTTTTCTCTTATCTGCTGATTGGGAGTTGGGACTCTCCTAGTATAGCCATGGAGCAACGGGTGCTGGCTAATGGCGGCCGGACCAGGGCGGTGGCCGGCGGCGAGACGACCAACAACGTTGACGCCGCGCCCAAACGTTCCCTTGCGGACAAGCCACCGTTCACGCTGGCCAACATCAAGAGGGCCATCCCGCCGCACTGTTTCCGGCGCTCGGTGCTCCGGTCCTCCTCCTACCTCCTCCGCGACCTAGCCGCCGTCGCCGCGCTCCTCTACCTCGCCGTGGCCGTGATCCCCGCCCTCCCCGCCGGCCCGCTCCGGCACGCCGCGTGGCCGCTCTACTGGGCGGCGCAGGGCTGCGCGCTCAACAGCCTGTGGGTGATCGCGCACGAGTGCGGCCACCACGCCTTCTCCGACCACGCGCTCCTCGACGACGCCGTCGGCTTCGCCCTCCACACGGCGCTCCTCGTGCCCTACTTATCATGGAAGCACAGCCACCGCCGCCACCACGCCAACTCGGCGTCCCTCGACCGCGACGAGGTGTTCGTGCCGTGGCGCCGCTCCGAGCTGCCCCGCTACGCCCGCCTCCTCCACGGCAGCGCCCCCCTCCGCCTCGCCGTCCTCGCCGCCGTGCTCGTCGCCGGGTTCCCGCTCTACCTGGTGGGCAACATCACCGGCAGGCCGTACCCGCGCCTCGCCAACCACTACGACCCCTACTCGCCCATCTTCTCCACCAGCCGGGAGCGCGCCCAGGTCGTCGTCTCCGACGCCGGCGTCCTGGCCTTCTCCCTCGCGCTGTGGCGCGCCGCCGAGGCCGCCGGGTTCTGGACGGTGGCGCGCGTGTACGGCGCGCCGCTGCTCGTGGTGAACGGGTGGCTGGTGCTCGTCACGTTCCTGCACCACACGGACCCGGCCGTGCCGCGCTACGACGCCGGCGAGTGGGACTGGCTCCGCGGCGCGCTGGCGACGGTGGACCGCGACTACGGCGCCTTCCTCAACGCGGCGTTCCACAACATCGCCGACACGCACGTCGTGCACCATCTCTTCCCGGCCATGCCGCACTACCACGCCGCCGAGGCCACCAGGGCGATTCGGCCGGTGCTCGGCGAGTACTACCAGTTCGACGACACTCCCATCGTGCGGGCAGCGTGGCGTGCGGCCAAGGAATGCTTGTGTGTCGAGCCGGACGGACGCCGCGACGGCGTGTACTGGTTCAACAGCAAGTTCAACAATGTAGACCCTGACCGTCGCCACGAGGGATGATTCATATATATGGCTAAGGTTAAATGTCGAGCCAAGCATGATTTTAGTCTCGATTCTTATCTGCTCTCACTATGTATCAAATCATTGTGTGTATACTATCGGCTATATATGCAGCAACTCCAGCAGTCAATAAGTGGCATTTGGAGGAGCCCAAATAGCAGTTTGAGCATTATTGGAGGAGATGCTTTTACAGTTCCCGCATAATCCATTCTTATCTATATCTTGTTTATACTTCTTGTACATATAAATATTATGAATATACACCATTTTCACACAAAAAAAACATCTCAATAATTCAAAACTTTATGTTTCTATCGCACATTATTCGCTATAATTTCAAATCCACAATTCTCAAATTCAAATAAAATATATGGTCCCAATGCATCAAGTAATCTAAATTGAATATTTTTTTCGAAAAAGGAAACTTTATTAATCTTAGACAATTACATCTAAATGATACAATCGAACTAAGATCATTTCCGGCCTCTGCATAAGGTGCGCGGTGCGAGCGGAAGGTGTGACGTGCGGAGCTCGGTCGGGGTTTTATAGAGCGGAGAGGAGGATAGGGAAGGTCGGCACGCCGGGAGTCTAGGTGGCCGGCCATCAATGGCGGCGCTCGGTAGTGGGGAGCTCGGTGGGAGCGGCCGTTTCGGTGGGAGAGCGAGGGGGTGGAGGCAAGTGGAGGCGAGCGGCAGTTACTGCGGCTCGGTGGGGGAAGAGAGGAAGGGGTGAGGGAGAGGGAGCGGCGCCGGGAGGCCGAGTGGCACGGCCGGGGAGACGCGGCTGGAGGTTGGGGAAGGCCCTCACGGGTGGGTCCCGCCCGTCAGCGGCAGAGAGGGGGAGGAGAAGGAGCTGGGCCACTAATGTGCCGGAAGAAGGAGGTGGGCCGGGGGGAGAAGGAGAGGAGGCCGAGCGGGCTGAGCTGCGGGAGAGAGTTTAGAGAGGGGTTTCAAACTTTTTTAATGATTTTAAAATTCTTCACACAAATAAAAAAAAAGACATGCAATTCAAATATGATGCACAAGCACTTATTGCTTCAAAATTATTTTAATGATGTTTAAGTATTTTTAAGCTCAAATTAATTGATAATTTAATTAAGTCCTTGGGAAAAAAATCTAATCAAGTTGCTATGATTTATTTGTGATGGAGTTTTATCATCAATCAGAACATGCAACAATGTGGCTTGCTTGTTTTGATAGTTCCACAACATCGCCGACACGCACGTCGTGCACCATCTCTTCCCGGCCATGCCGCACTACCACGCCGCCGAGGCCACCAGGGCGATTCGGCCGGTGCTCGGCGAGTACTACCAGTTCGACGACACTCCCATCGTGCGGGCAGCGTGGCGTGCGGCCAAGGAATGCTTGTGTGTCGAGCCGGACGGACGCCGCGACGGCGTGTACTGGTTCAACAGCAAGTTCAACAATGTAGACCCTGACCGTCGCCACGAGGGATGATCCATATATATGGCTAAGGTTAAATGTCGAGCCAAGCATGATTTTAGTCTCGATTCTTATCTGCTCTCACTATGTATCAAATCATTGTGTGTATACTATCGGCTATATATGCAGCAACTCCAGCAGTCAATAAGTGGCATTTGGAGGAGCCCAAATAGCAGTTTGAGCATTATTGGAGGAGATGCTTTTACAGTTCCCGCATAATCCATTCTTATCTATATCTTGTTTATACTTCTTGTACATATAAATATTATGAATATACACCATTTTCACACAAAAAAAACATCTCAATAATTCAAAACTTTATGTTTCTATCGCACATTATTCGCTATAATTTCAAATCCACAATTCTCAAATTCAAATAAAATATATGGTCCCAATGCATCAAGTAATCTAAATTGAATATTTTTTTCGAAAAAGGAAACTTTATTAATCTTAGACAATTACATCTAAATGATACAATCGAACTAAGATCATTTCCGGCCTCTGCATAGCTACGATGCACACAGCCTATAGAAAAAAAAGACATGACAACATATGACATGTCGTGACGAACTACACCATATAGCTTGTTCTTCAAATCTGAACTGGCGAACTACACCACATAGCTTGTTCTTCAAATCTGAACACTACCCTAGCAACACCTAAACTCCAAAACGGCTCTCTAAAAACAACGCCCCCAACAAGAAAACGGTATGCAACACACACACTGTTGTTGCCATAGTCCAACTAGTAAAAGTCAGACCATCGGTTTTTACCCTGGAGAATAGTTCATCGAACCCCAAACAATGCTTTCAACAAGACCAATGTCAGGCACAACCAGCTAAGATCACGCCTAGGGATTCTCCTCGGAGTCGAGGAAACAGTACCCAAAACGAAGATCCTCCGTGTTGTCCTCCTTTTTTTCCGAGCAGTCCAACCATAACCCCCAATCTAAGCCGACTTCGAGCGGTCGTAAACTCTCACCATCCTGTTGGCACTTCTTACGATCCAATATCAGAATTGGGGAATCCGGATACTGGATGCAAGGAGTGTTCAGTGGTTTTCCTTATGGCTTAGTAAAATATGTGAATATTCTGCAAGCGCACAGAATCACCGCTGTAGCACTTCCTGCTCGGAGCCTCCTGCTCCGGACGTCCCAGCGCCGGTTTACATGTCGTAGGTGGCCTCAAAAGCGGAAGTGTGTCGGTGCGGCATTTGTGGTGCATTTTCTGGCTCCTGTGAGGTGGCGAGCCCAGCATCACGCCTGGCTCGTCCCCTCGTGACGGGTCCGTCACCTGCAACGCTGTGCCGAGCGGGCTCTCTCCAAGGTGGAGAATCGTCCGACTCGGTCCTCAACTGAAGGGTTAGTTTCGCTTACTCCGCTAGCAGAAGCAAGCATCCTCGTTACTACTCTTGGTGACAATTCACCTCAAGTACTAAGCAAGAACGAAGAACCAATAGAGGCAGAGACTTAAGCAAGAACTAGAAGCACTAAGAACTAGAACCGACTATAGTCTAAACACGATATAGAAGCAACTAGCAAGTAGAGGCAACTATATAAAGTACAAGTAGAATAAAGTAGATACTATATTGATAACTTGAATGTCATACAAATGATAAAGTAAAAGATACAAGAGCTAATACCAGAGCTTCTGAAGACGACTCCGGAACCTCCGAGGCACAGCTCGACTCGACTCTAACTCCCAACTAAACTATCCTAACTCTACTAAAGAGAAAAGTAGAAATGGAGCTCTTGGCTTGTGGTGTGTTGAATGAGCAGCTATGGCCCTCTATTTATACTGTCCATAGGCGGTTGGAGCTGGAGTAACCGCCAAGGGACCAGGGGGGTACCCCCTGCCAATCCGGGCACCAGGGTCGGTTCGTCCGAACTGCCCAGTTCGGCCGAACCACTGGATGCACCGTCTTTGGCCTGGACGGCCTGGATGGCCTCCTGGAGGCGGTTTGGCCAGGGGAGGCGGTTCGGCCGAACCGCCTTGTTCGCCGAACGGGCCCGGCCCGTGGCCGGCCCTCCCCTGCACCGCCTCTGCTCTGTGGGCCTTCTGGGCTGCCTCCTGGTTGCGTGGCTTCGTGATGTTCTGGCCCGGAGTGATGTGACGCGGCCCGGGATGACTTGGCATGGCCCGTGATGAGTTGGCGGTCGTCCACGTGTCACTTGATGTCATCGTTGAGTTGTCGCTGACGTGGACGGCTCCCGCCGGCCTGTACGGCTAAGGGGGATAACCGGCCGAACATGTCGTTCGGCCGTTTCTGTCATTTCCGACCCCAATAACACGTATTTGTAAACATTGTACCTATAAACACAACACTCACCAAAACTCGTGGAACTTTATTAGAAAATAAACCTAAGTACATGGAATGTTGCATATAACCTCATTTATTCCCGAGTATTGGTGGTCGAAATTGGGCTGTAACGACCGCCAACAAGCTCCCCCAAGCTTAGCTCTCTGCTCGTCCTCGAGCAAAGATATAAACTTAGGCTCGGCGGATCAGGAGTTGCTACAATGTCAGAATGTCATTTTTCTTGCAGGTAACTTTATAAACAACTAGTACTCAATTTTTACTTGAATCACTAGCAAAGCCTTAATTCACCTTTTACCTATGGGGCTTATAGCAATCTCCTTATCTTGGGCGGTTGAAAGAATGAACAGATTAACTTCAGTTTTATTCCACTCTACTCTGTTCAGGATCCCATCTCGGAGTTTTTCATAAGTTTTGAAAACTACAAATTGTTCCTCATTGGCACACTCAATCACTCAAGTGTATTTGAATCCTCACCAAAGGCTTTGCCTTCTTTTCATCCTAACATCTAATATGGCTTTTTGTGTGGCTCAGGGACAAAGGATGAAGGCATGCATGCATCTTATATTTTGCTAAGTCAAAGACCGGATCTCTGAGGAGACAAATCACATCTTAAGATCGAGACGTGCAAGTGTGTGGGTATGAGTGGAGTGGCATATGGTGGAATGGTGGAATGGAATATTGTGGAATGGTGGAATGGAATATGGTGGAACTCCTTGGATGAAACTCCCTCTCCTTGATTTATTTTCGAGAACATGGGCTATCTTTTATTCTCATATTTTTGCCATGCCACTTGGCATGCTTTTCTTTTTCTCCTTCTCTTTGCCATGCTCTTTGGCATGCTTTTCTTTTTCTCTTATTTTTGCCATGCTTCTTTGGCATGCTTTTCTTTTTGCATAGCCCATGTCTCTATCAAGAATATTTGGAGAGGGAACTCATAGAACATGGAGCATTTATTTTTGTGGATGGATGATGGAAAATGTTTGCTAACTCCCAGTGTAGGAATTGCAAGTGAGAGGTGGTGTGTGTACGTGGGTCTCGATCTTTAAGAATATGAAAGCTTCACTCAAAGGTCACAACAATTTGACAAAGCTCACTAAGATAACAAGCAGCATATGAGTAGAAATTTTCAACTAAGCTTATCATATGGCTCTGGTAGGTATTTTGACCAATGAGGAACTTGTTTCATTTTGAAAGCATAAATTTCCGAGATTTTCCCCGTACTAAAAGCAGAATAGAATTTAACCAAACTCTCACTATATCAATCCCCACAACAACTTAGACTTGGAATAAAGCATGTGCTCCCACAAGGTTTTCAGGATCATTTTTACTCATGCCAAATAACTCAAGCACAATCTAGCAACTAGTTGAAACAAAGTACTTGCAAAATTAATGACAGAGCAACTATTCATCATTTCCAAGGTGAGAGGCATATGATTCATTCCATGCATAGTTGGGAGTTATTTAATTCAAGGGAAATTTTGTTTAAGGGAAATATTTTTGGTATTTTCATTTTTTTAAATGCAAACTATCATGAAGGGAAATGAAAGGGAAATTAAATGATCAAAGTGCTGGATAAATCGGGACATACCTGGTGGGGGTCCTCCCCCAAGCTTGGACTCTTCACTGGTAGGGGTTGAGCCTTGAAAGGTACTGGCTCAGCTGTTCCGCTTGTTCGTGGACGTCGTGCTGGATAGACGCCACCATCCCGCTATTCTCTTGATGGTACTGAGAATGGCGGGCTAGCGTGTCTTGAATCTCTCGGGTACGGTCGTCGATGAGCTCGACTCGGTCGGAGATGTAGGACAACTCCCGGCCGTAGTCGAAGCGTGCGGACTGTGAGTATCCGGGGTAGTATGGCTGGGAGGCACTGTCGTATCCCCCTCCATACCGACTCCCGGACCACTCAGAGTCCGTGTCCTGGCCGTAGTCCCAGCGTCCTGAGGTGAAGTAGTTCGGCTCCTGGTGTTGCCCGGAGCCTCCTGCTCCGGACGTCCCAGCGCCGGTGTACATGTCGTAGGTGGCCTCAAAAGCGGAAGTGTGTCGGTGCGGCATTTGTGGTGCATCTTCCGGCTCCTGTGAGGTGGCGAGCCCAGCATCACGCCTGGCTCGTCCCCTCGTGACGGGTCCGTCACCTGCAACGCTGTGCCGAGCGGGCTCTCTCCAAGGTGGAGAATCGTCCGACTCGGTCCTCAACTGAAGAGTTAGTTTCGGCGTGGTATACAACCTTAGTGCTGCACAGGGCAAAGGCACTTCAGTTGTATATCCACGGTAAATCATTGCCAGCGTTGCGTCAGGCGTCCGCCGTATCATGTGGGCTTGCACGAAGTGCTCGGCATCCACGACGGAACGCGCTGTCTCGATGTACGTGAGCCGGGCGCCTTGAAGGACGCCAGGATAAAGGAAATGTAGCAATAGTAGAAGTGGCAACGATACTATGTGTTGTAATAGACCCTATTGCTACGTGTTTGTAGCGTTGCAAAATATATGCCCTATTGCAACATTACTCTTTTGGTTGCTATATGAAGGACCCTCGATGGTGTTGACGGGGCGCAAATCTGCCTGGGGGAATACCGTCATAGACACCCAACAATGCATGAAACGCAAAGTGGGGTTATGGATACTGTTCATGCGGGGCGCATGCCAGTTGGTACTCCCCGAAATCTTTTTCCAAAAGCCTACCCTATCAAACCTTTTCAAAGCCTTGCTCTGGTCTAAAGAACAATGACTTGCAAATCCGAGACCCGAGCTCAAATCCCTCCAAGAGCAGAAGAACTCTTGGTAGAAAAATCGGAAACGAATCCCCCTAGACTCAGAAACCAAAGTCGAAAGAAATTCGATGGTAAGTAGGTACGAACCTTGTTCATTGATGTGCCAGAAATTTTCCCAGCCGATGGCCTGGAAAACCTCTTCGAATTCTTCGTCCATTCCTGTGACCCTGAGCAGGTCCTGCTCAAAGACACGGGTGTTCTCGAACGTCTTCAGCCGCAGCTCGTTGAAGGTGTTCCGTTCCCTCTCTGACCTAAGGTTGATGTCGTTCTCGCTCAAGAGCTGCCTGGCCGGGGGTGTGGCATTGCCCCATCCCGAGCCGGTTGCCTCGTGCTCATCTGTGTCCATCCGGCTTGAGCCTCGGGACGGTGCTGGGGAACTCCCAGCATTGTCCGTACGTCGGTTAAGCCGGGTCGAACGACGGAGCGCAGCAATGAACTTCGACATGTTCCTGCAAAAGGTGAGTGTGAAAACAACTACCCGAAGGACTGAATATATATGGTTAGCACAATAAAATCAAGTCAATCGTTCGGGAAAGTTAGTCGTTCTTGCGGGGATGAAAACCTCCACAAAAGGTTAGTCGTTCTTGTGGGTGTCGGTGACCACCACAAAAATCGTCCAAAAAATTTCAGCACAAAGATCACAACAAAAGCAAAATATTTTTGGGATTTTCTAGTGATGCAAGTAAACCAAAACTTGAGCAAGAACTTGGGAAGAACTTGAGCAAGCACTTGAGCAAAGATGAGAGAGAGAGAGCTTCCTAGTGAAAAATTTCTGAGTGAATGAGTGTGTGAGGAAGCAAGCAAGCACCCCAGCTTTCATAGGCCGAGGGGGGGCAGCTGTGGCCGTTCGGCCGAATGGCCTGGTTCGGCCGAACCAGCCTCAGTGGTCGGCGCACCCCCATGTGGGTGCAGCACCCACCTTGCCTAGTTTTCACGCCAAGTTTGTGTGGACAAGAATTTCTATGGTCATGTGAGTGGAATTTAGTGGTAGGTAAGATGGAAATGTGACATGACCAAAGTGGACAGTGCATACCTGAGAGCAATTCTCCACCCTGGGCTTGAGCGCGAACTGAGTGTGCAGCCATTTTTAGTGGGGTAGACATGTTTGTTGCTGGTTGGTGGTGATGGTAAATAATTGGAGATGTTATAGAAGGAGTGAAAATGATAAAAGTTACCAATTACACTCACCCTAGGTAAAAACTTCAGCATAAGTCCAATTAATTTTAACCAAGCTTGCAAAATTTTCTACTCTCTCTCAAATTTTTTATTCAAGTGGTTCATTTATTTTGGAAAGGGAAACATGCAAATGCAATTGGAAAATAAAAATTTGGAAGGGAAATATGAGATACATACCGGTTTTTCTCGCGGCGAGAGCTCAGCTTTTAAGTCCGCGGGCGGGACTCCTCCTGTCTTCAATTGCTCTCGTCATCATCCGGTCCCAGAGTGGATGACTCGGATGATGCAACCTTCTTCCGCCACATCTTGTTGTTCTTCTTCTTCGGCGTTGGTGGCGGTGGGATCGGTGTCTCTGGAGAATTCCAGAGGGCTTGTTCTTCCTCGTATTTCTTCACGAGGCGGTCCATTTCTTCTGCGCTCACTTGTTCCGTCGGTCCGTACCACTCGGGCTGCTCTCCACCGAGTATCTCCAGCTCTCCACTGATGAGAGCCTCGAGGAAACACTCGGCGCTCCTCTGCTCCGGTGTAAGTGGTTCTACCTTCTTTTCCTCCCGTGGTTGGAACTTGAAGTACGTCAACCTTCCGTCGATACGGAACGAGACTTCTCTCGCATCCATATCGATTCTAGCCCGGGCAGTGTTCAAGAATGGTCGGCCCAGGACAAGGGAAAACGAGTGGTCGTTTCCCGTGTCGAGGACAACGAAGTCCACAGGAACGTAACGTCCCCAAATGCGAACCGGTACATTCTCGATCACCCCCTCGGGGTAGCGGACGGTTGAGTCTGCTAGCTGAACCTGGGCAGTAGTAGGAGATAGAGTAGGGTAGCGTAACTTTTTAAATAATACCTTAGACATGATGTTGACGCTGGCCCCCAGATCACAGAGCGCATCATCAATGCGACGATTCCAGATCGTGCACTGAATGACGGGTACTCCGGATCTTCCTTCCTGTCCGGAGAGGTCTTGATGATCGCCTTCTTTGCAGCTCTCGGCAGGTAGGTCCATCTCGGTGTTAGCACTTGGATATTTGAGACCTTCCCTGCATGGTTAGTACGGAGAATACTACGAGACATCTTACCCTGTCTCATAGTAATACCATTCACTGTTTCGAGGAGAGGTTCGGGTTGCCCCGGAATCTTCCCCGATTCAGTGACAGGAACAGCAGCAGCTAACTGAGCAACTTGAGTTTCTATCATTTTATTAAAGCTCAGTTGATTTTTCATGGATAACCGCGATAAATCATCACAAGTGAAGCATCAGGCAACTTTCGTAAGATGTGAGCCTGTAC
>OAMR01000023.1:4540616-4570094 GCA_900205405.1 Echinochloa crus-galli | reverse complement strand
CTAAATAATAATTTTCACAAATTTAAAATCAAATATAGGTGATAGAAACATTTATTGTTGCATTCATGCCGCTGCATTTATTTTTGTACTTCTTGTGATTCAAACAAGAATTTAAATTCATTTAAATTCAAATTTGAATCACTTTGTTTGGAGCTCTAGAAAAGTTGTTAGTCCAATAGTTCAATCTTGCTCCCTAAACTTTCCTTCCAGTCACCTTCTCCCCCTTTCCTTCCTTTCTGGCCCAGCCCGCCAGCTCCCGCTCGGCCAGCCCCTTTCTCTCTCTCCCTCGCGGCCCAGCCTTTTCTCCCTGGTCCGGCCCATCTCTCCGGCCGCTCCGTCTCTTCCACCCTCCCCGCGCGCAGCCGCCCCGGCCCCATTCCTTTCCCGCGCTGCCAGTGAAGACCACCTACACAGGCGCCAGACTAGCCGCAGGGTCAGCAGCAGGGAGGTCGTGCACCGCAGATTCCGGTTCGGGGCAAGCTCAACCACACCGGTGCAGAGACAGCAGAGGCCTCTACTGATGTGGTCGTGGGTACGTTCCTCGTCAATTCCACCCCCGCCACTGTTTTATTTGATTCCGGAGCTTCGCATGCTTTCATTTCTGCTGCTTTTGTGAAGAAAATTTTATTAGCCCTGAAACCCATGAAGAACACTATGCTAGTAAGCTCACCAGGAGGTGAACAGCGGGCTACTCTACGATGCCCCCATGTCCCCATCATAATAAGGGGGGTAGAGTTCAAGGCAGGTCCGATAGTACTGGAGACCCTTGGATTTGATATGATCCTGGGTATGAGCTGGATGACCAGATATGATGCAGTGATCAGGTGTGCTACGAGGACCATCCAGCTGACAGCAGAGTCCGGTGACAAAGTGGAGTATCAGGCAGCCAGTTCCTCAGAGCAAGGCCAAGCAAATCAAGCTGAAGGGACATTGATTGAAGATATCAGGGTGGTGAGCCAGTTCCCGGATGTGTTCCCTGACGAGTTGCCAGGTATGCCTCCAGAACGAGATGTTGAATTCGTTATTGAACTAAAACCTGGCACTGCACCTATAGCCAAGAGGCCGTATAGGATGGGAGCGAAGGAGCTGGAAAAGCTCAAGAAGGAGTTGGACGAGTTATTGGCGAAGGGGTACATTCGTCCGAGTGCTTCACCATGGGGAGCACCGGTGTTGTTCGTCGACAAGAAGGATGGTACTCAGAGGTTGTGTGTAGACTATCGAGCCCTCAATGAAGTGACCATCAAGAACAAGTACCCGCTGCCGAGGATTGATGATCTGTTCGATCAGCTGAGAGGAGCTTGTGTGTTCTCCAAGATCGATCTTCGCTCGGGTTACTATCAGATGAGGATCCGTCCGTCAGATGTGCCTAAGACCGCTTTCACCACTCGGTACGGGTTGTACGAGTTCTTGGTCATGTCTTTTGGATTGACCAATGCTCCTGCATACTTCATGTACTTGATGAACAGCGTGTTCATGGACTATCTGGACAAGTTCGTGGTGGTATTCATTGATGACATTCTGGTTTTCTCCAAGAATGAGGAAGAACATGAAGAACATCTGAGGTTGGTACTGCAGAGACTCCGGGAGCATCAGTTGTACGCCAAGCTGAGCAAGTGTGAGTTCTGGCTGAAGGAAGTGGCCTTTCTGGGACACGTGTTGTCCAATGGAGGAGTGGCAGTTGATCCGAAGAAAGTCAGCGATGTGTTGAGCTGGAATCCGCCACGGGATGTGAGCGAGATCAGGAGTTTCCTTGGGATGGCCGGTTATTACAGACGGTTCATTGAAGGATTCTCCAAGATCGCTAAGCCGCTGACTGCTTTGCTAGAGAAGAATGCCCCGTTTGTGTGGACAGAGGCATGCCAGGTCAGCTTCGAAGAGTTGAAGAAGAGGTTGACTACAGCCCCAGTGCTGGTATTGCCAGATTTGGCTAAGAGTTTCTCCATCTACTGCGATGCATCCCGTCTAGGACTGGGTTGCGTCCTTATGCAGGAGGGCAGAGTCGTGTCGTATGCGTCCAGGCAGCTGAGGAAGCATGAGCAGAACTACCCGACGCACGACTTGGAGTTGGCAGCTGTTGTACATGCCCTGAAGATCTGGAGACACTACTTGATTGGGCACAGATGTGACATCTACACTGATCATAAGAGCCTCAAGTATGTCTTCACTCAGTCAGATCTGAACATGAGACAGCGCAGATGGTTAGAGCTGATCAAGGACTATGATCTGGAGATTCATTATCACCCAGGGAAGGCCAACTTGGTGGCAGATGCTCTGAGCAGGAGGAGTTATGTGAACAGGATCACTGGACACCGTTTGCCTGAGGAGCTCAGCCGAGAGTTCGAGAGGATGAGTCTGGGATTCGTCACCAGCATCACCGAGATGGCAGTGGAGCCCACACTCGAGCAGGAGATCCGGAGAGGTCAGCTGCAGGACGAGAAGATCCGAGAGATTGTGGGGAATGTTGCATTGGGAAAGGCCCCTGGATTCAGAGTTGATGATCAGGGAACTCTATGGCATGGGAAGAGGATATGTGTGCCAGATATAGCGCAGATCAGAGAGATGATTCTGAGAGAGGCACATGACTCAGCTTATTCGATCCACCCAGGCAGCACTAAGATGTACCAGGACATCAAGGAGAGATTCTGGTGGTATGGACTGAAGCGTGATGTGGCGACTCACGTGGCATTGTGCGACACATGTCAGCGAGTCAAGGCAGAACATCAGAGGCCAGCTGGATTGCTTCAGCCGTTGAAGATCCCGGAGTGGAAATGGGAAGAAGTTGGTATGGACTTCATCACTGGTCTGCCCCGTACTCAGAGAGGATTCGACTCCATTTGGGTGATTGTTGATCGTCTGACCAAGGTGGCCCACTTTCTGCCAGTGAAGACCACCTACACAGGCGCCAGACTAGCAGAGTTGTACATGGAGCGGATTGTGTGCTTACACGGGGTGCCGAAGAAGATTGTGTCAGATCGTGGTACTCAGTTCACCTCACACTTCTGGCGGAAGTTACATGAGTCCATGGACACGAAGCTGCACTTCAGCTCAGCTTATCACCCGCAGACAGATGGTCAGACAGAGCGGACCAACCAGATACTAGAGGATATGTTGAGGGCTTGTGCATTGCAGTATGGAGTCAGCTGGGATAAGAGTTTGCCATATGCAGAGTTCTCGTACAACAACAGCTATCAGAAGAGTTTGAAGATGGCACCGTTCGAGGCATTGTATGGCAGGAAGTGCCGGACCCCATTGTTCTGGAATCAGACTGGAGAGAGTCAGGTCTTTGGTCCGGAGATACTCAGAGATGCAGAGCGGCAGGTGCAGGTGATCAGAGAGAATCTGAAGGTGGCCCAGTCCCGACAGAAAAGTTATGCCGATGTCAGACGGAGGGATCTCAACTTCAAGGTTGATGACTTTGTGTATCTCAAGGTGTCACCGATGAGAGGTGTGAAGAGGTTCAATGTCAAGGGCAAGCTGGCACCTCGTTTCATTGGACCCTTCAAGATATTGGAACGGATGGGCGAAGTGGCATACCGGCTAGAGTTACCTGAGAAACTGGCCGGAGTACACGATGTGTTCCATGTGTCTCAGCTGAAGAAATGTTTGCGGGTACCTGAAGAGTCTGAGAAGGTGATCCCGATAGAAGGGCTGAGTGTGCAAGGGGATCTCACCTATGAGGAGCATCCAGTCAAGATTCTAGAGGAGTCTGAGAGGGTGACAAGAAACAGGGTCATCCGGATGTGCAAGGTTCAATGGAGCCGATGTTCAGAGGATGAAGCGACCTGGGAAAGAGAGGAAGACCTCAAGGCCGCTTATCCACAACTCTTCACATCCACATCCGAATCTCGAGGACGAGATTCACCTTAAGGGGGGTAGGTTTGTAACACCCAAAATATTCAATTTCAAAATTTTTGGCATTTAATTAATTATTTAATGCTCTCACCTATTTTATAAAGGCTAAATAATAATTTTCTAAAATTTAAAATCAAATATAAGTGATAGAAACATTTATTGTTGCATTCATGCTGCTGCATTTATTTTTGTATTGCTTGTGATTCAAACAAGAATTTAAAAATATTTAAATTCAAATTTGAATCACCTTGTTTGGAGCTCTAGAAAAGTTTTTAGGCCCATAGTTCAATTCCGCTCCCTGAACTCTTTCTCGGGTTCACTTTATCCCCCTCCACTATTCCCCTGGTCTGGCCCGTCACCTCCGGCCCAGCAACCCCCTTCTCCTTTCTAGTTGTACGCCAAGCTGAGCAAGTGGCACCCTCAGGCAGCTGCACCGCCCAGAGACAAGAGGGGCGAGTTTCTGAAGGGACGCCCGCCGACCTTCAGCAAGGCCAGCGACCCCCTTGAGGCAGATGACTGGCTCAAGGCAGTGGAGAGACAGTTGGACATCGCCCAGTGCGATGACAGAGAGAAGGTACTGTACGCCGGAGGGCAGCTTCAGGGGCCGGCGTTGGATTGGTGGGATTCATACCAGTCTTCACGTCCGGCTGGCACTCAGATCACTTGGCAGCAGTTCAGTGACAGCTTCCGCTCGCACCACGTGCCTGACGCATTGATGACTCTGAAGAAGAAGGAGTTCCTGGCACTGAAGCAGGAGGGGATGAGTGTCACGGCTTATCGTGACAAGTTCCTTGCACTGGCCCGTTACGCTCCAGAGGACGTGGCCACGGATCAGAAGAAGCAGACCAGGTTCCGTGATGGTCTGCAGGATGCTCTCCAGTACCAGCTGTTGTGCACGAAGTTCCCGACCTTCTACGAGCTGGTGGACGGCGCTCTGTTGCTAGAGAGCAAGCGTCGTGAGATGGAGGAGAAGAAGAGGAAGCTCCAGGGGCAGCAGATGGGCAGCAGCAGTCGTCCACGCTTCACACCTCCCCAGAGTCAGCAGGTGGGAAGCCAGCAGCGCTTCCAGGGCCAGTCTGGGTTGCTCAGTCGTGGCCAGTTCCAGCAGCAGCGTCCTCAGTTTCCTCGGGCGCCACAACAGCAGCGTCCTCAGGGTCAGCCGCAGATGGGTCCAGTTCAGCGTCCCCAGGTGCCACCCAGACCAGTTCAGCGTCCGGGTCCAGTCAGTCCAGCTGTTACAGGACAGAGGAAACTGAGGACGCTGCTGCTGGAACTGGCCACGACTGAGCAACCCAGACTGGCCCTGGAAGCGCTGCTGGCCTCCCACCTGCTGACTCTGGGGAGGTGTGAAGCGTGGACGACTGCTGCTGCCCACCTGCTGTCCCTGGAGCTTCCTCTTCTTGTCCTCCATCTCACGGCGCTTGTGCTCCAACATCAGAGCGCCGTCCACCAGCTCGTGAAAGGTCGGGAACTTGGTGCACATGAGCTGGTACTGGAGAGCATCCTGCAGTCCGTCACGGAACCTGGCCTGCTTCTTCTGATCAGTGGCCACGTCCTCTGGAGCGTAACGGGCCAGTGCAAGGAACTTGTCACGATAAGCCGTGACACTCATCCCCTCCCTGCGCTGTCTCATGTTCAGATCTGACTGAGTGAAGACATACTTGAGGCTCTTATGATCAGTGTAGATGTCACATCTGTGCCCAATCAAGTAGTGTCTCCAGATCTTCAGGGCATGTACAACAGCTGCCAACTCCAAGTCGTGCGTCGGGTAGTTCTGCTCATGCTTCCTCAGCTGCCTGGACGCATACGACACGACTCTGCCCTCCTGCATAAGGACGCAACCCAGTCCTAGACGGGATGCATCGCAGTAGATGGAGAAACTCTTAGCCAAATCTGGCAATACCAGCACTGGGGCTGTAGTCAACCTCTTCTTCAACTCTTCGAAGCTGACCTGGCATGCCTCTGTCCACACAAACGGGGCATTCTTCTCTAGCAAAGCAGTCAGCGGCTTAGCGATCTTGGAGAATCCTTCAATGAACCGTCTGTAATAACCGGCCATCCCAAGGAAACTCCTGATCTCGCTCACATCCCGTGGCGGATTCCAGCTCAACACATCGCTGACTTTCTTCGGATCAACTGCCACTCCTCCATTGGACAACACGTGTCCCAGAAAGGCCACTTCCTTCAGCCAGAACTCACACTTGCTCAGCTTGGCGTACAACTGATGCTCCCGGAGTCTCTGCAGTACCAACCTCAGATGTTCTTCATGTTCTTCCTCATTCTTGGAGAAAACCAGAATGTCATCAATGAATACCACCACGAACTTGTCCAGATAGTCCATGAACACGCTGTTCATCAAGTACATGAAGTATGCAGGAGCATTGGTCAATCCAAAAGACATGACCAAGAACTCATACAACCCATACCGAGTGGTGAAAGCGGTCTTAGGCACATCTGACGGACGGATCCTCATCTGATAGTAACCCGAGCGAAGATCGATCTTGGAGAACACACAAGCTCCTCTCAGCTGATCGAACAGATCATCAATCCTCGGCAGCGGGTACTTGTTCTTGATGGTCACTTCATTGAGGGCTCGATAGTCTACACACAACCTCTGAGTACCATCCTTCTTGTCGACGAACAATACCGGTGCTCCCCATGGCGAAGCACTCGGACGAATGTACCCCTTGGCCAACAATTCGTCCAACTCCTTCTTGAGCTGCTCCAGCTCCTTCGCTCCCATCCTATACGGCCTCTTGGCTATAGGTGCAGTGCCAGGTTTTAGTTCAATAACGAATTCAACATCTCGTTCTGGAGGCATACCTGGCAACTCGTCAGGGAACACATCCGGGAACTGGCTCACCACCCTGATATCTTCAATCAATGTCCCTTCAGCTTGATTTGCTTGGCCTTGCTCTGAGGAACTGGCTGCCTGGTACTCCACCTTGTCACCGGACTCTGCTGTCAGCTGGATGGTCCTCGTAGCACACCTGATCACTGCATCATATCTGGTCATCCAGCTGATGTAAACGCTACGCTTTGATGAGATTAATAGAGCATTGTACTCTGATTTTACCATATTTGTTCGCTATATGTGTCTGTGGACTTCCTGGGCGCACATATGGCCACATTCGGGTTTTGTGTAAATCCGGGTGTGACAGGAGGCCGGTGCACATGGATGCGAAGAGAGATGCAGCTAGTGCAGCAGACGAATGGGCTTTGCCATTGCTTTGGTCGCGAGGTTAGAGAGAGAGAGAGAGAGCTGCAGATCGAGGAGAGGCAGCAGGCCGGGCGACAGGGCGACGCAGCAGGTGCAGTGCAGCCCATGCATGCAGCCTCGACGAGGCTGCATGCATGCATGCACGCACGCAGGCGCGGGTTGCGCCGACGTGGCGCTGCGCCGTTGGTCCAAGCATGCCGACCGACCAAGCGCGCCGCCTCAAAGTGAGCGCCGGCGCCTCGCACGCTCCGTAGCAAATCATGCTGTGTGCGTATATATTCTCTTCTCTTTCAACAATCATATATTAATCCGGCCGTGACTGTATGTCTGTATGCTAGCTCGGTTTATGCATGTACACTGTACGTATTTACGCGACGAGATCGAGCTACGTCTACGACCTATGTATGTAGGCGGTATATATAGTCAATTTCGTCCTCCAAAGACCTAAGCCAGCTTTATATATAAAACATATAGGATAGTTAATTTCGTCCCCAAAATATATCTCAGCTGAGGCTCAAACTCATTCCTAAATTACCAAAACGGCCAAACTAGTTCTCTAACTATTATAATCGACTTAATTTCATCCTTTTCTGACGTGGCACGCCACGTTGGCTTGCCTCATCATCGCAGAAGATTGCCACCTCCTTCACTAGCCGTCCCTAATCCCCATATGCTCCCCCACCGCTCCCAACAGCTCGCCGTCTCTAATCCCAACCACCTCATCATTCTAATTAGATCATAGCCTCCCATCTTTACTAATGCGATGCCGCACAGCTCTGTGGGAGGTCGACTGAGAGGTCCAGCGCTGGCAAGGAGAAGAGCGGCACACTGTACGGTCGAGAATGCATGTATTCAAACTAAAAAGTTTATGGTACAAGAGGTTAATTTCTAATCAGAAAGATATGTTTTGTCCAATTTACGGATGGGGATAGGATGGAGGCATTGGGGAAGATGGGTAAAAGAAACACGCAGAGGTATAAAGAAAAATTACAAATCCTAGCTGACTAGGCGATGCCAAGGCGAGCCAACGCAGCGTGCCATGTCATCAGAAGGACGGAATTTTCTTAATTACGAAAGTTGGAGGATTAATTTAGCCGGTAGTTCAGAGACGAGTTTACGCCTCGGCTGATAGTTCAGAAACGAAATTGGCCATTCTGTCATATATGTACATACTCTGGGCTAGATATATAGCTAGCTAGCTGAGATCGAGTTGCTGCTGCGACGACAACTCATGGATTGATCGATGAGGAAGCTTGCTAAGGTCACTGTGCATGCATGCATGCATGCATACGCTCCCAGCAGGCACACAGGCGTGTCTTATTCCACCCAAACCCAACCGAATGAAGAGACAGCAAGACAGACATCCCGGCCGGGCAGGTACTATACGAGTACGTGAACAACAGTGGGGCTACTAGCTAGCTGTGTGTACGTGTGTCGACCACGCACACGTACACATACGCGCGCTTTACACTGCAGTTGACACATCACCGGCAGGCCTGTACGTACGTGGTAGCATAGCATTGCATCGCGTTGGATGCAATGCAATTGATCGGTCGGGTCAGTCTTCGTCGCCGTGTCGTCAGGCCGGGCCGGCGCATGCATGCGTCGTACAGTACTGTTCTGGCTGGCTGCGACCACTACAGCAGACGACCGACTACAGTGCTTCAATTCGCATCGCGTTGCATGCACAGCAGGTGCAGGCAGAGAGAGGCAGCTATGCATCATGCTCCATCGATATGATCGATCCATCTATCGATGATGGATCACCATGCACGTAGAGCTAGCGCGCCATAGTAGCATCAGTAGTACAAGCTCGGGTTAACGTGCGTGCGTGCATGCATATGGAGGACCACTGTGCTGTGTGCTTGCATATATTGCAGCAGGCAGCTACGACGTACAATGTAGGGCTAGAGAAGAGAACTGCATCGAGAGCTTGTGTGTGGGAGTGAGTGTGCGTGGGAGAAATAAAGAGAGAGAGAGAGAGAGGGAGGGAGAGGGATCAGTCGAGGACAGAGATGCCTGAGCGCGCTGCTAGCAGTGTGTGTGTGTGGCGTAGCGTGGTCATGTCGCTGAGTGGCGACGACAGACCACACACCAACAGGCAACGGCAGCAGGGCGGGCCCACGAGGAGGCATGCATTTGGAAACTGATCTGAGGAGGAGGTACATACGGTGTCAGGGCGTGGCACGACAAGCCCACTGTTCGCCGCTCCCCGGCCTCTATTGCTGTCGCGTGTGCATGTGCACCGTGACAACAAATGGATCGATCGATCGCCATGCAACAATCGCCCGGCGGTGTACGTACTGCGTGTTTCTCGATCGATCTGTACTGCAGTCTCATCCCATCGTTCTAGTCACATCATCGACTTTCATCAGACCTAGTAGTCACCTAGCTCATCACATCAGTGGATGAATCATCCATCATGCTGGCCGAGACAACAAGCTTCCTTTGCATTGGGCGGCACAGCAGCACACAGTGTGCAAGCAAAAGGATCTATCACGTACACACAGCAGCTTTGTGCTATATATACATCTATATATCCTTCCAATCAGTTGAATGAAATATATAATAAGCAAGACGTTTCACACATGGTCGTCGGCACCACACCTCTCGACCGTTGGATGTGATCAAGCTAGAAAGAAATTAAGGATCGAGCAGCTAGCACACGTACGTACATACATAGAAAAAAAATGCACTTCTCATCCGCGCAATGCATGCCACATGTGTACTTTTAGCTAGGCGGGCAACGACGACGCGCGTACGCCCTCCATTATTACCAAGCTACCTCGCGGCTGCCCTCCTTCGTCTGGACCGGCGGGCCCACCGGTCACTGACATGGGCTGCGCCGGTGCTCCGTTTTCGGTTGACAACAAGCGCAAGCGGCTCGCAACCTACATCTGCGTGTGCATGGGCGCGCGCAGACCCTGCATGCTTGCTTGCATACCAAACAGTACTGCACCTTCTTTAAACCTGTCCCTGCAAAAAAAACGCTGCCGGCTACTATACTAGAGCTACTTACTGCATGCACGGTACCACCTGTCTACAGCTATATAGATAGGTTTTTTTCCTTTTTCATAGAACACAAACATATTAAAAAAGAATTCTACTGCTTCTACAAATACACACTTTCATAAATTATGGACATGTATAGATATATGCTAAGAGCAAGTATAATAAGATGTGAGGTAAGCAGTGTACAATCAATAAGTTATTGTCAACGTAAGTAAAACCAATGCAGAATGTACAATCAATAACTTATGGAATATATAATATATATTCTAAACATATAAATAGCGTCATCCAGTGGATTAAGTTAAAAGTTGATAGAAAATGAAAATTGAATTCATTTTTTAACTATAAGTACATAGCCGTTGTGTACTTTGACCTTTAAGTTACATAATCTTTTTACATATATATTCAGTACGTTATCCGTTAGCTTTCTTTTATTACAAATAGCTCCTCTTGGCATTGACTGAAATCACGTACTCCACCAAAGTTTATGAAAAGCTTTTGTTGAAAATAAGACAAATATATTAACTACTTAATCCTCACCATAAAGAATTGTTAAGTTCAACCTCAGATGTAGCTATTTAGGTTGGTAGCTAACTAAGCTAGCTACAAGAAGATACATCATTCTTTTTTTTTGGAAAAGAAGCAGGAGCATTGTTGATTCTTCAAGAAGAGAAGAAGTCCAAATTATTGTCTACGTATCAAAATATTTGTCACTGTTAATTTTTTATCACGATATTTTACCATTCGTCTTATTTAAAAATTTATGCAAGTAACATTTATTTTATGTACGACTTACTTTATCATAAAGTTACTTTAAAATAGCTTATCTTTTCTTATACTTTTAATAAATTTTTAAATGAGATGAAGGGCCAAACTTCGTGAGAAAAAAAATCAATAGTGATAAATATTTTGATACAGAGGAGGGAGCACATAATAAGCTACAACATTCATAACTTCGGAGTATCATGGTAGACTGGCGGGCCCATGCCAATCATTGTGTCGAAAGACGTGCATCCATCCGGCCAGCATACGAGCATGGCGTACCAGGGTATAGCAGCGCAGCATGCCACTACACCAATCCACGTATGAGACAATACAGCCCTCATGTTCCGAATCATATATTACATGAGTTACACATCCACAAATATCGTATAGGTAATTAACTACTTAATTTACCACTAATTCCACTACCAGATATATAGACATTGGCACCGGTTGGGAAGTCCCTTTAGCACCGGGTTTCCCAACTGATGCTACTCTTCCGGTGCTGAAGGTGGTGCTAAAGGGTAGCACCTTTAACACCGGGTCAAATAACCGGTGTTAAAGGTGGGAGCACTAGCCAAAAATATTTGCATATTTGCGTGTTGCGGGATTCAAACTCGAGACCTCTTGTCTCGCGCGCACCCACCTAACCATCTCACCTACGCAGCGCACGTGATAGGATAGAAGATGCGCTCCTTTTAAAGTAGCATGTGACACCCCCATTAGCACCGGGTCATAAATACGACCCGGTGCTAAAAGGCCTTTAGTACCGGGTCGTAACACCATCCGGTGCTAAAGGGTCACCCTTTAGCACCGGATCGTAAAACCACCCGGTGCTAAAGGAGGGGGCCCTTTAGCCCCGGGTAGTAACACCAACCGGTGCTAAAGGGACTTTTAGCACTGGTTGGTGCCAACCGATGCTAAAGGGTCCCCGGAGGCACTCTAATTTTACGCCTGGTGCTAATGTTGTATTAGCACACATTAGCACCGGTTTTTAAGTGTGCCGAGGCATATAGACGGTGCGGATGATGAATTTTCTGATACAGGGAAAAAAGATACTACTAATTCAATCCGTATATATCATGTGATTTAAAATAAGAATCAATAATACATGGGCATGTATGAATCTCAACCGCTAATCACTCTAGCTGGCCAAAAAATAGACGAGAACTCGTTCGAATGCCCATCAGTTAATAAGCCAGCTAGTGTCTTACTGGCCTACCACCCAGTTAAAACGTACTATCTCTATTTTAAAATATATTTTGTTTAACTTTTTTACCGCAAGTTTGACCGCTCATTTTATTTAATTTTTTTTTAAAAAAATATAGTCATATTTAAGTTATTTTTAAAGATTTTTTATTAATAAAGCAAGCCGCTAAAAAATATGATAATTTACACAAATTTTTGAATAAGTCAAGCGGTCAAACTTAGAATCTAAAAAGTCAAACAGCCTCCATTTTGAATTAGAGGGAGTACTTTACTAGGTAGCTGCTAAAACACAACTAAAAATTAACTGTTGGGATTCAAACAGGGCCCATGTACTTCCTCTGGTCACAAAAAGGTACGATGGTCTTTTGGGTTTTAGTTTTCACATGGCCATTGTTCAGAATTTGGCAATTAATGCATATTTTGAACTCCTAAAAATGGCATATATAGCTCGATGTATTGAAAAGTAGTACCTTCAAATAAGTGTTCAAATAATATAGGCTCCTTGCTGAAGGAGCAACTTTTACGTGTCAAGTTCCAAGACAAAAGGCCGAACGGCAAACCTACGACAAACGTCTTGTTCATCAGTACGTACGTGCGAGCTTTTCTCGTGGTTTTGAATAAGGGGGTGTTTAGTTCCATGGAAAGAGATGAAAAGTGAGGTGAAAAAGTTACATCGGATACTGTAGCGTACTGTAGCACTTTTCGTTTGTTTGTGGTAAACATTGTCTTATCATGACCTAACTAGGCTTAAAAGATTCATCTCGTCATGTACATCAAAATCATGTAATTAGTTTTTTTATTTACCCACGTTTAGTACTCCATACATGAGGAGAGAGATTTGATGTGATAGGTGAAAAGTGAAGTTTGAAGAGAGAATTTTTAAAAGTTTGGTGATGGGATTGTGAACTAAACAGGGCCTGCTAGCAAGTAGGTACGCTGACAAATAATGGTCTAAAATTGGAGTGCGTAACGATGCTAGCACACCTTAGTTAAAAAGCATGCGACAAGACATGGAAAGGCCGACAATTTCATACCGTTCTGTACGGTGCAAGTCCATGGATGATGCAGCACACAGGACCGATCGATCATTAGATCTTTAGCTTTGTGAATTTTAGAGCCATGCATGTAAAGCTAAAGGTAGCTTCCTCTGCTTTTCCGTACTGTGTACTTGGATAATATATTAACGTGCAGTGAAAAGTAACTATCCTATATTCCTATATAGATACACACACACGTAAGTTATAAAAAATGCTTTGGATCATATATACTTTGAATATGTATTTTCATCTGTCAGTGCCCCGCTATTATATACAAACACTGATTCTAACCATATCACTACAAGGGCTTTTGGAATATGTGGATATATGTGTAGTTATCTATCAGTAGAAGATATATGTGTATCACTCATCGTGTTATATAGTTGATGTGGCATATTGTAGAAGATTCTCTAACATGTTAGATCGAGGGTGTTATGCTTTAGCGTAAATACACCGTTATTATTTAACAATTAACTAAGGGCATACCTAATGTTGAGCACGACAGTTAGTTAAATTTCCTTTGGTAAAAAAAAACTTATCCACCCAGATTCGATTTTCTGACTTGGCTAGCGCAGATGCTCACATTTTCAGCTAATTATTATTATTCTTTCCTCGAGGGCGAGGCATGCCTGATAACTTCCTTAATCTTCAAATGTAGTTTTTACGAAAGGACGTTTGTATGGACGTTTGTAAGCACATGCACCCACTCAATCTTCAAATGCACCCACTGGATACAAACGTCCATAAATGCACCCACTTTATAACCCGAGTGTCAGTGAGAAGATTCGTAGTTGGCTGAGTAGTCTCTTGTAAATTTTCATCTTTCTTCTTTGGGCCTTGAGCCTTGTAAAATGTACATACATTCTTTTGCACATATTTATATATAAATAAAAAAAAGATAGGAGCCTCCCCTGCTGATTCCCGTAAAAAAATATAAAAGATCGATCCATATGTGGATCTGTACATACTCTCTCCGTTCCAATTTTATAATTCACTTTAGTTTTGTATTATGCCGATTGTTTTTTATTTTTTTTAAAAAATAAGAAAATGTAACAACATTTACGTACACCATACAAATACACTATTAAAAATATTTCATGTTAGATTCAATGAACTAATTTGATGTTGTACATGTTCGTGTTTTTTTACCGTAAACTTGATCAAAATTGAAGAATTTTGACTTGAGACAAAGCTAAAATTAATGAGCTACAATTTAGAAGGGAGGTTGTAGTTGGATTGAATCATAACGGAACAAACACGTACATAAGAATGCAAGTAAAATGGAATGTTGGGATCAGTGAATTGCGACCCGGTGCGTAGGGTGGGCTCTCTTTGTTAGAATTCAGATCTTACCGGGGCTTTCTCCAAGTAAAAGTCCCGATCGACTACGCTACTCAGAAACAGTGAAGTGATCCTGATCGACTGTAGAAGGAAAGAAGACGTAACGGTGGGCCACCACATGCGGCGGTGGCTTTAGAAGGATCCATCTCCATCCGCGGGGAAAGCACAAGAGAAGAAGGGCTGGATCGATTCGATGGACGCGAGCCACGCCTGTGGGCCCGCAAAAGGCGGCCGCTGTTTCCTTCCTTTCCCCCACAGAGCCGCCCCTCCTTGCTTCAGGGCCCACTGGGCCACGCCACATAAAGCCACCCAGCCTCCCTCCCTCGCCCGTTCTCTCTAGATCTGGTTGGTCCCGTCTCTCTCTCTCTCTCTAACAAAGCAAGCAAGGAAGCATCTCTCAAAAAAAAAAGCAAGCAAGGAAGCAGACAAAAAAGAGAATCTTACGAGAAAATAGAACGTAAGAGGAAGGTAGATGTAACGTACACACTACCTTGGCGGTGTTCACTTCCTTTTAAATCCAAAATTTCCCTCAAATTTTCTCTCTAAACTTCACTATTCATTATCCCATCAAATCTCTCTCCTCATGCATGGAGTATTGAATGTAGGTAAATAAAAAAATTAAATACATAGTTTTGATGTACACGACGAGACGAATCTTTTGAGCCTAGTTAGGTTATGGTAGGATAATGATTACCACAAACAAACGAAAAGTGCTACATTGCGCTACAGTATTCGATGTGACATTTTCACCTAAATGCACATTCCGTTTTCAGGGAAATGAACACCGCCCTTGAATGCAGAGAGTGAGAGAGAGAGAGTAGTAGCCAGAGGAAGAAGAGAGAGAGAGAGCGCTAGGATGCACACCGGTGCGCTGCAGTGCAGGCGCTTGAAACAAATGAGGCCTCAGATGTTGCTGTGACGCAGGAGAACATGGGGGGGCCTCGATCAGATGGGGAGGAAGCCATCGCCATGCATGTTTGTTTGTCTAGGCATCAAGCACCGCAGCAGCGAAGAAAAGCCGCAGGACACGGCCGGCACATATGCATCAGCGTTGCAGCCACCGGCACGGACGGCATTGCTCCCAAGGAGAGGCCGGAGCCGAGGCCAGCAGCAGCCTGCTTGCTTGTCTCTCGGCCACGGCACGCACCAGTACTAGTCACCATGGGAGCGACTCATTACTGCATGCATCAATGTAAAAAAGAAAATAACTTAGCACTTGGCTAACATCAGTAACGCATTAAATTCCTTTTTCACAAACAAGACCCGTGCATGTTTTTCCATTAGCAATAACATCACCAGTATTTAAAACATTCCGTGGGAGAGAAAGAAAACGAACACAAAAAAGATCGACCACCTAACAACGCCAGTTACAATACTAGCACACTATTGTCTGATCTTTCCCCTCCCAGCGGCCCATTTTGGCTTACCCCTGGCTTGCGACGATTAGGCAGGAACCAGGGAGACACATCACTCCGATCACGCCTCATAAGTACACTTTGACAGCACACACAACACAACAACGCTGGTACACTACACTCAACAGAGACTTTATTCTGTTTCCGAGCATCGCAAGATGCGCAACGAACAATGTAATAGTGGGTATGGTTCAGATCAGCAATGGGAGGAATCAGCAATTCAGCAGTTACGGTCTATGACGCCGAGCGCTTGTTTCGAGCGTCTGGGTTGCAGTAGACTCCAAAGGGGAGAAAACTGCCCACCGGCAATGATGCCAAATCAGGCTGGCAGCACAGCGAACCATGACGGTCCTGTAAAAGAAAAGGAGCAACTTCCATCACCAAGTGTCAAAGAGAGGCTAAACACGTTAATGAATGAAGAGTCAGGTTGGACCAGTACCTTAGGGCAACTGATACATAGTTTTTTATTTAAGAAAATGAACGGAAAATGGATTCCATCTCAACCAAAGCAAGAAAAGAGTCTCTTATAGAAAATCATCTGGCGAAGGTAACCAGCCAGATTACATTTGAAAAGATGCAGTACGTGTTTTGGAGTTTGGAACAGCTCACGCCTCATGTCAATATCATTCTCTAAGTAGCATTTCTTTACTTTGTGTATTGCAGTACAATTGGACAAGAATACAAACAGGATGAACAGATATATCATACAAATGTGCAAACTATAATTGACACAATCTTCTTCTTTCAAATCGAGCTTTTCAACATGGAGGTCTTTAAACTGCAGCTGAATTAATAAAAAAAAATACAAAATTACTCATGAGAAATAATATCATTTTAGAATGACAAAGGCACATGTTGAAGAAAATAACTTAGCACTTGGCTAACATCAGTAACGCATTAAATTCCTTTTTCACAAACAAGACCAGTGCATGTTTTTCCATTAGCAACAACATCACCAGTATTTAAAACATTCCGTGGCAGAGAAAACGAACACAAAAAGACCACCTAATAACAACGCCAGTTACAAGAAGCACAATATTATCTGATCTTCGCCTCCCAGCGGCCCATTTTGGCTTACCCCTGGCATGCGACGATTAGCCAGGAGCCAGGGAGACAGATCACTCCGATCACGCCTCATAAGTACACTTTGACAGCACACACAACACAACAACGCTGGTACACTACACTCAACAGAGACTTTATTCTGTTTCCGAGCATCGCAAGATGCGCAACGAACAATGTAATAGTGGGTATGGTTCAGATCAGCAATGGGAGGAATCAGCAATTCAGCAGTTACGGTCTATGACGCCGAGCGCTTGTTTCGAGCGTCTGGGTTGCAGTAGACTCCAAAGGGGAGAAAACTGCCCACCGGCAATGATGCCAAATCAGGCTGGCAGCACAGCGAACCATGACGGTCCTGTGAAAGAAAAGGAGCAACTTCCATCACCAAGGGTCAAAGAGAGGCTAAACACATTAATGAATGAAGAGTCAGGTTGGACCAGTACCTTAGGGCAACTGATACATAGTTTTTTATTTAAGAAAATGAACGGAAAATGGATTCCATCTCAACCAAAGCAAGAAAAGAGTCTCTTATAGAATATATAAATCATCTGGGCGAAGGTAACCAGCCAGATTACATTTGAAAAGATGCAGTACGTGTTTTGGAGTTTGGAACAGCTCACGCCTCATGTCAATATCATTCTCTAAGTAGCATTTCTTTACTTTGTGTATTGCAGTACAATTGAACAAGAATACAAAGCAAACAGGATGAACAGATATATCATACAAATGTGCAAACTATAATTGACACAAAACAGCGGTTTGCATAAAAGAATGGTCTGTTACAGGAAAAGCATTATACAGGTGATTTTGACAGTTACCTTCAATGATCTTCATCAGACGAATCTACCTGGAAATAAGACAAGGTCAAGTTAGCTGCTGGAAACTTCTCAATGCAATTGAAAAGAAGTGGCTACCGCAGTTTTAGTTTAGCGAAATCATTAACAGTAACAAGAAAGATCACTCTACAACTGCACGCATTTTCTATGGCCACTGAATAACAACATATGTATATATGCATTGCATACCATTTAAGAAAGAAGTACAACAAAGGGCACAAGTCTTTCCCAGCAGAAATGTTAAATTCCAATGAGCTTGGTTGGAAGGTGAGGGTCTGAATGGAAAGAACAGTGGGAAGAATTTGAAGGAAGATGATAGATAGTTGATGAGAAAAAAAGTAGGGGGCTAAATTGTTTCTAGTCCAAGGCAATATGAGCACAAATTGGAAGATGAATCATCAGATGGCACCGACAGTGCAGTGTTTTGTTGATGATGTGGCTAACTCATAGGCAAGAATCATAGTAGTAACTGCAGGAAATGGCACTCAGTTGTATAAGACAGATAAGTTCGATGAATCTAGGCAAAAAATCAAAAGTTGAGCATTCTCATTCTTTTGAAAACAGTCACATAACAGGAAAAAGGGGGGAATAGAAAAGAAATTATAACACTATGAGAGACAATGCACCTCATGTCATTGATCCGTGGACTTAACAGTCTAACCAGTGTAACTCACAAGACGTTAGTCATAGAACAGTTAAATGTGAAAGCGTCTAATGTTTAAACCTTGTTCCAAGGTCTAAAACTCTTCCCAATAAAATAACTGAAACCACACTGGATTATATACTCCCTCGGTTCTATTTTACTTGAAACTTAAACGGAACAATGAAGCATCACAAACTTCACATATCAGAGTGTTTAAATTTTTTATCAAAACTGGATAAATATAATACTGCACCTGTCATAAGAAGGAACTTATTACATTTTTAATATTTTATATGTTCTAGTGATGCAAAGTTGCAAAAACTGATGGTCAAATTTAAATTTCAGTAACCTTTAAAACAGAAAAGTACAAGTTTTAGTAGGGGCAAGAACATCATAGCCCGTGGTGGTATTAGTGGCATCCACAATAGTACAATCAAAAGTTGGTACCCTCAACAGGGAGCACATGTAATGCAACCAACAAAAATACAAGTTGAGTCAACCAATAATGTTCTATTACAATGCAAAATGCAGCAAAATCTGACCATGATCTATATTAACCTTAAGTAGCTCGAGATGCAAGTAAAACTGCTAAACTCATGCAAGATACTCAAAAAAGCAATTTCAGAATCAATGAAAAAAATTAAGCACGCTTAACACTAATAGCAAAAGCAGAAGCAGAATTTCGTGGTAACTTTCCAGGATGTGGTAGCTAGAATGGTCCAGAACTTGGGGTGGCAACCAAAGCAAGGAACCGCATAATCCAAGTCATCAATAAGACAACCAGAACATATCTGCAGCTTGTTTTGTTTTTAAGAATGTCTTACCGGTAAGAAATGCCACTCTTCTTCTTTCAAATCGAGCTTTTCAACATGGAGGTCTTTAAACTGCAGCTGAATTAATAAAAAAAAATACAAAATTACTCATGAGAAATAATATCATTTTAGAATGACAAAGGCACATGTTGATAAACTCACAGTATGTATTTTAGTTTCTTGATCGAAGTCAATTATCCAGCATGAGACATACCTGAAGCAATAATATCGAGACAGACGAGATAAAAGTACATCAACAAATAATCACAACAATTCCTCTTAGAAAAGCATATGCATACTAAAAGTCAATTTAATCATAAAAACATAGCAGGAAGGTGAAAGGTACTTCTAGGCAGTCTTCAGGCTAGTTCCCTTTCTATGTTAACAGTGAGTACTTTAACTGACTCAAGGGCAATGTTGAACAGGACAGCTCCTTTTTCTTCTCAACGAATGGTTATATAAAAATTGAACGATAAATCTCTAGAATTGTAAGAAACTTATATAGTTAACAGGGTGAAATTAGGATACCAAGGCCTACATTTTTTGCCGTCGATGCCACAAACGAAGAAACTGCCCAATGCAATTCTCACATTTTGTTTTCCTTTTTTTCTTCTTGACATAATGATTGTGTGAGCATGCTGAATGGCCATTTCGAAGAACAATTGAGTTGACTGACTTCGCTGTTCCAAGCATTTTTCGGCAGTTTGAAGATCCACAATGACAATCTTGATCTGGTCCAAACTGGACAAATCTATAAGTAATGTAGAGAGATTAAAGACAGCAAAAAGTTCCATAACAAAGGCTCTAGATCAATATGGGTGAAAATACTTTGTTAAAAATTAAAAGGATTGGGGCACAGGACCAGCTGGGGTCTGGGGATGGACATACTTATAGTCATAGGTCAGCTCCTCCCCTTTTTTTATGTCACGAAGGGCGAAGATTCCAACTCTGGTTTCTCCATCAACAGTCCTGAAACGATACAATGCAGCAGCATATATCATGTTCATCAATGGGGGGTCACGGAAGTGGGGCATTTATAGAGTATAACTAACCATTTCTGCATCTCTGTGTTTGGTTCACAACTATGGTTTATAAACCGGGACACGTTTCCCTTGTCTGTAGCATCAATGACCATATTGCTACTGACCTCACAAAGGTAAAAGTTAGTGTCACTCAGCCGTTTCATTTGCCACAATCTTCTCTCACATGTTTTGTCATCAATAACTGTAACATTTATGAAAGATATATGGATGTTAGTTTGATTGTCCAGCAACCAATTTGACAAATACAACATATTGTATATACCTCCATGCAATTTATTTCTCTCATGATTAAATTGAACAAAACAATACCTTCCCCCACATATTCTACAACAAATTCTCCTTTCTTTATTTCATCCTCAGCTACCAATCCAAATCCACATTTTTCTGTCTGAAACAAAATAGTCGTCTTTCAGGATATAACAAAATCAAATAAATATTTATTACATATTAAGAAAAGGTTTGTGCAAGGCTAAATCCAGTCGGTATGAACAGATTCATAAAGTGGATTTCGGGGGACCCTATCAAATTGTAAACTCAAAACTATGTTCACAGAAAATTAACATCAAAGTGGATTTACTAAATTTATATCATACATTCATACCTAGCACATCTGGTAATATTTTCCTTTAACACATTTAAGCTTCCAACTACAATCTGTTCAATGATTGAAATACTGCCTTTCTTTCTCATGTATAATGCTATTGCTACCTAACAAGACTAAAGAAATTTCACAAGATATGCTTTAGATGAAGGGGCATATGGAAAAATATACTGCCTCCAAATTCCCAAATATAGGTCCTTTTAGTTTTGTATGAAGTCAAACTTCTCTTACTTTGACCAAGTTTATAGAAAACATATTAACATCTATAATACAAAATAAATACACTAATTTGATGGTGGATTTGATGAAACCAATTTGATACTGTAGATGTTGGTGCATTTTTTCTATAAACTTGGTCAAAGTTAGAAAAGTTTGAGCAAAAATAGTTTTATGCATAGAATAAAAACAGAGATAAGGAAACATGACTTCTAAACTTTTACTATATTGCTCATCAAAACTAACTTATAGTCCTTCCTTTAGCAAATAGTTATTCTATCAATGAAAAGCATTGTACAGAAAAAGGAACATCATATGCGAAACATTACAGGTAAATATATAAAATAAATGGTAAGCAACTGTGCTGATTAAACTGTTACTAAAAATATAATTACAAGAATATGTCTGGGACATTCGATGTATCCTTGACAAAGGCAGATGTATCACTCGAATCATGAAAGCTTAAGCAATTTTTATTTTATCCATATCCTCAAAGGCTGAAACATAGACATTAGATTGCGCAAGAACCATATACTCCAATACTTGAAAAGAGATTCTACAAAGTTTGCAGCGATAACCACTCACCAGAACCAAGAAACTACAATAGTTGATTAGAGGAGACTGGGCTGTACGAGTTGGTGGATATGGTAGAACAGCTAGGATTGCTGTTGCTAGAGTGAAGAGATGACACATTAAAGTGAAAAGATAGAACTGGGATGGAATGGGGCTTGGTGCTACCAAATCTAGGGTTTATGGTTGAGGCACACACATATCCTCAGAGCCAGACTGGAATACATACACAGGACATAAGAATATCATTGACCATTTTGTAGGGTTATCCCTCTTATAAGAGAAAGAAAAAGCCCAACCCTGCACCCTAAGGCTCGTTTCCAACACGCTAGGATTCTTTACAGATATAGGAAATGTCTGGCTGGAAACAGGAAATTGAACACCATTACGGAATCTCTAACATCGAAAGTCTTCATGAATCTTTATGTTTAAGCAGGAGTGCATCAGAGCAAAGGCGAATCAGAGCCTGAAAAACCAAGGCATCAAAAAATTTGCCAATTCTAAGATTGTTTCAGAATTTATGGTCCCATCCCACTTAAACATTAGCATTTGCAATCCCATCCCACTGAGATGTGGGACTATCTGTGCCAATAACAACGGGCCCAGGAGGGAACTCATGAAGTGCCAATCATATAGGCATGGAAAATTCTTAAATGTCCAGGGAAACCCTGCTGGAAGAATTTTTTTGGAAACAAATAATGCCTATATTTGAAAGCTTTGTCAGGGTAGCAAAATCAAGCTAAGATACATCATATTTAAATTACTGACATCACAGATTGGAATCATAGAGTGTAACTTTACTTTGAAGCAGCATTATTTTTGTTCTTGTTGAACTGTCTATACTGTGCCTTTCTTACATTCTCTAATTCTAAACAATAGCCCACAATCCCCTTCTTGCACATACATCCCCCTTAGCACAGAAAATGGAGAGACTATGTCAATATACATCACCAGCAAATGCATTACAGTTCCCCATCATTTCTCTCCCTAAATAGCCATCCCTTTCCAAATAAATAATTATGAAAACTTGAATCAATCTCACAGTAATAATATTACCGTAATCAATTTGGTTTTCTTCAGAGGTCTGTGCTGGAATGCTTTGTTGGCACATGTATTATCACATTCACAGCTTGATGAACAACAAGAGAACAGCATCCTGCATAAGCAAACTTATAAGTATTTAAGAATATATCAACAATGATAAGAACCATAGGTGCATAATATAATTGCTAACAATTTTGCATGCCTCCTAATTTCCATCTTTTAATACTAAAAAAAAGAATTCAAGCTGCAAAGAACCAAGCAGTATCAATGTTATAATATGCACTAAAAGTTAAGAACAGACATGCACAAAGAACTATCATATTGAATTGGTGAACAAAGTAGATTCATTACAGACAGAAGAATGCGAGAAGAAATGAGCATAGCAACAGATGTGAAATTAAAACATCCTAAAATAGCACCTTTTGAGCTTTATGAGAGATACAAGCATGGATTAAAAAAAAAACATGTCCTTTTGGAATCCTATGAAGCGGTAAATGTTTTGACGCAAATGAAGGAAGAGAAACCTTACCCACAATGACAGTCTTTGCCACACGCAGCTAATGAACCAGGAGAAGGTTTACAAGAACAAAAAATGCCATAATCTTCAGTGCGTTTCTTAATGTGATAAAAATCTTAACAGAGTCAAGGCCAATAATAATGCCGACATGTACATAAAAAGGAACATATTCAGATTCACCAAAGCAGAGTAATATTTCCATTACTACTTTTAACTCACTAGACCCAGGCATTGTAAAGTAGTAATGGGAACTGGGAAAATAGCATTAGAATAAGAAACTTGATTTCCCTCCTAATCAAACAATGAAGCACGGTAAAACATATCCGTCTTAATCACAATATTGTAAAATATAACTAGTAGCTTTTCTGCACTGATTTCTACTTCAGACAAGGACTATTGCATAACAAGTCTACGACATGGTTTCTCAACCAGAATCTCTTGGAAGGAACACAACTGGACTGGTATACAAAAGACCATAGAAACTTGTAGCAATGCGCCATACGGTGAACAGGATCGTGTCGGAATATAGTACTTTGATGGCAGTAGCAATTAAATGAGGTTAAATGTGCCAATACTTTATATTAAGAAAAACATATTGTAGCAAAGATTCAAAAGGCTAGTCGGTAAGGATACTCCGTTTAATTGGTTCATAGCGGCCCAACGCACTCCATTGTTTCAATGTGGGCTGTGGATCAAAATCCGCAGCTTCTATCTTGCTGATTAATTGCTCGAAGACATTCTCAACTTGCTGCAGAACAGAAGTAAAATATTCGTGAGTTATATGTTACTACTAAGCAGGAGCAATAAATAAGCTAGTAGAGCAGAGACAAAGATAGTAATATCATCTCTTGCCATGGTCTTTCTTATGGATCTGTTTGGAGTTAAAAAGAATTGGTGAGTTATGCTGTGACATTCTCCCTAGGAAGCAAACAGCATTCAAGCACTGGGTGTGTAACAAACGACAATGGCATATACAGAGTCGATTTCCATGACTGAGGCACCTCTAGCGAGCCCAATTTTGAATTTGTGGATCTTCATTCGCAAAACAATAAGGGGAAAATACAATTTGAATCAACAGCAAGCCCAAGATGCATCCAAAGAGCCAAAACTCTGGGGCTGAGCAAAATTGTTTGGACAAGGAATTGCAAACGCTCCGATCTACATAGGAGTGACATGCTATAGAAAAAGTTATCACACCATGGACATACTTTGCTGCCCTCTCGCTGGGAGGAGAGGGGAGAGCCGGCGGCGCCGCTGCTAGTTTTGGCAAGTCTTAGTTGGCCTCAACGCTAGAATTTGGTGGCTAAGGGAGAGGAAAATTAAATCAATGCGAGAGGGGAGGGAGGGTGAGCAAGCGGGAGGAGAGGTTGCGCGATGCGGGAGCGGCGGCGGCGGAGATGCGCGGAGCAGGGCTCGCCGGCGGCAAGTGGGCAGGGGGAAGCTGCAGTTGGAGAGAGATTAGAGAAGCGAAGCGGCAAAAGGCAAGCAAGTACGACGAGGGGACGACGAGGGAGGGAGTAGTCTGACACGTGGGGCCGTCGAATGTTGTTGGACTTGGACTGATTGCATTTTAGCCGCACGGGCCCGGTAACTTCATCGAGGCAGCAGGAGTAGTACTGCCAAGCCCATATGGGTTTCAGATTGGACGGCCCAATGGTAGTGTGGGTTTGAAGCCTTTTGGGGTTGGATCGGGAATTCTACGTGGCTTCCGAATTTTGTTTTACTATAAGTAGCTTTTAGGCCGGTCTTATGTGTACCGTTTCAACTGAGTTAGATGAAACTCCTCTCACATATCATCATGAAACTCCTCTTTCTCTCTCATATATCACATCAGCACATTTAACGTCAAGAAACTCTTTATGATAACCCCACTAAAACTGGCCTTAGTGTTTGAGATTATATATCCTTGTCTGTTGGATTATGCTCATCCCTTCAACCCCGAATCACTCCATGCTCCCCCGCCACCACCGTTTTCGCAACCCGTGTTCCCCGCCGGCAGCGACGGCGTGCTCCAATGCGGTCGTGCGCCCCTACCGCTGGCAGTGATGCGGCACCTGCCCACGCCCCACTGCCAATGCAGCCGCTCTCGTGGATGCCATACATGCGACTGCAGCTTGTGGCGTAGCCTCCATCGATGTTTATCTCACGTGGTCGCCTTCACCACTCTCCCTAGCTCCGTCATGCTGGTGTCTATGCATCGTCTCCGTTGCTTCCGCTATCTCTGCCACTGCTGCTGCAGCCCACCCGCCATCGCCATTAACTGTTTTGAAATGTAGAAATAGGTTGTGAAAAATATTGAATGTAGTTTTTTCTCAAAGTGTTGATCCATGTGTTAGAAAATATTGAATCTATTCTTTTTAGATGTTGATCAAAATTTTTAAAAAAATGTTGGTGGGAGCTCCAATTTCTTTCTTCTTTTTTAAATGAAGGGATATTCCTTTTTTGCCAATGGCTCCCGCATTGGCTCCTATGGACTGCACCTATTCATAGAATCTCAAATAATGAAAAAATTAGTTTTAGGATATTGTGAGAAAATTGGTTTACGCTAAAATATATTCTCATAGCTGTAGGACACTAATTTCTCTGCTATAGAGCCAATGATTTTTATTTCAGTGTCATAGGCACATACCATGAAATTTCAGTGTCCTATTATTGCGAAATTCTCTCTCAAATAATGGTTCCAACTCAATCAAAAAATCTTATTTGTTTTTCTCTTCTATTTACACATATACTACACGTTTTCTTCACGCTTCACACCACAACAGTACAAGCACAAATATTTTTATTGCAGAGGATTTATCCAAATCCACACTTTAAACACCTTAATTCAAATTCACATTTTTTGAACATAGGAGTGACATGCTATACTAAAAGTTATCACACGATAGACATACCTCGAACAACTTGCGGCAAACATACTGAAAGAAGACGGGATGCAATGTTGTGGTCTTCATTATCAAACTCCTCTTCCTCCCACCATTGTTCAGGGAGATTATCATCATAAAAGGTCATCTATAGAATTCACTGCCATAAACAACATTGCAAATTCTAAATTAATAAGGGAATTTAGTTTCCTTATTCACACACATGCAAGTTCGCAACCAAATTTGGACAGAAAACAGATACCTTGCCTTGCTCGGGCTATCATGCGGCCAAAAAAAGTTAGAGACAACGGATGCACAATCTCAATGTACCTGATTCTGGCCCTCGAGGGTGTCACGTATCCGCTACAACTCCTGGAGGTGTAAAAGGAGGGGTTGTGACGCAGACAGGGGAGGGTCGGTTGTGGGATATGGGTATCCCTGGGCCCACTGTTAGACCTGAATACGGCGTCCAGGGCCCACCTCTGACAGGCCCATGGGCCGACCCCTAGGCGGCCCATACGGGCTCCCTGACTTGGCGGACAAGATAACAACAACCCGGCGGGCGGCTCATCCGGATATCTAGGGATATTCTAGTTGTAACCGACCCGGACTAGAGTCCTGGTCGGAACCAAGTAGGTTTAGATGGAAACCGACTTGTAAACCCTAGCCCGCTACCCTATATAAAGCGGCCTAGGGCACCCTCATAGGACATCATCCAAGACAACGCATCTCATCCTGTAAACCATACGCTCGACCTAGCTTCCTGAAGCTTGGCCGGGTTCCAGCAATACAAACGACGCCACCGACACAGGACGTAGGGTATTATACCTCCGGGTAGCCCGAACCTGTCTAAATCAGTGCCTCCTGTGTACCATCAAGTCGCTAGTTCATCAATCGCCCCGCCTACAAATCAACCACTCGGGTACACCCCAGGTGGATTGCCGGTCCTAAGGTCCGACGGTTGGCGCGCCAGGTAGGGGGGAGATTGGTGAGCTTTTCCGATTCGAAAACACCGTTGGCTTGATGGCAGATCGATCCGACGTCGTCTTCCCGGCGAACATGAGCGGCAGCCCCAAGTACCTCGCGGGATGCAGCTTCTTCGCCGACTCCAGCGACTCTAGCTCCACCAACGTCGACTTGACGCCGGTGGACTCAACCTCGACAGCTCCTGGGACTCCTCCTGATGTGCCTGATCAGCTTACACAGCAGATCGAGCGGCTCAGCGTCCGCGAACGGATTCCGGATCTGCTTCCACGGCGCCGAGTACCTTACCCCGACGAGATCATCGACAGGCTGAATCGCATCAACGATACGCTCGCTGAATGCATCGCCATGTCCGAGCAAGTCCTGGACCGCTCAGGGAACACGTTCCCCCATGGACTGAAGAACGCGGCCGCCGACTACTCCGACTGGCTCCCGCAGCGCGAGGCCCAGATCCAATCTGGAAACCCGCCCGAACCCAACCAGCTTCCAGATTGTGGTGAGTTCCAGGTTGCCAGAACCATACTAGGGCCTCGGAGCCTGGTGTAGTCGAACCCCGGCAAGGCCGCTTACTCGGTGGGAAGGGTTACCCTCTGAAGACCAACCGACCCAAGACAATGAGACCGCGTCCGCACGACAACATCGCATTGATGCGAACACTCTCCGAGCCCAACGCCGGCAAGCTGAAGATGCAGATCGACAAGCAGATGGAGGTTCGCGCCATGAGGGACTAGATGCGCTGGACCCGCGCAATCTGGCACGCGAGTTCGAACGGGCCCAGTCCAAGTCCCTCGCATGCCCGGGGGCTGGGCACCGCACAACGACTCGGCGCGTTCCAAGAGAACCAAGCCAAGTCCCTCGCATGCTCGGGGGCTGGGCGCCGTACACCGACTCGGCGCGTTCCAAGAGAACCAAGCCAAGTCCCTCGCATGCTCGGGGGCTGGGCGCCGTACACCGACTCGGCGCGTTCCAAGAGAACCAAGCCAAGTCCCTCGCATGCCCGGGGGCTGGGCGCCGTACACCGACTCGGCGCGTTCCAAGAGGACCAGGCCAAGTCCCTCGCATGCCCGGGGGCTGGGCGCTGGTAAGTTTTCGGTATGTCTATACGACCTCTACCGAGCCATCCAAGCGGTCGGACATAGTTCACCACCACCAAAGCGAACATGTTCATATTCTATACTTCGCAAATCACGAAGGTTACAAAGGAAAAGTACATATGGCCAAAGACCATTTAGAGATACAAAGATATGAGCCCCTCGCTATCAGGCTCTTGAATCACTTCAGTCAGGCGATCAGCACACAATCACCGGAAGCAGTGTCCACAGCTTTCTCGACGATTTTCTTGTGGCATCACACCAACTGAAGGATCTCGTGGCTGCATTGCTGGAGGAGAGTAAGGACTCGGCATCAGCACCCCTGAGCCCAGCTCAGGTCGCGCTCGCTCGTCCTTGATGGGCCCGCAAAATCAGCCATCAGTTTGGCGTCATTCGCTGGTTTCCTGACGAAGAGAAGACTTACCATAGCCTCCTCATCCGGTCCCACCAAGAAATAGGCACCTCTCCTGCCTATCAGAAGCGCGATGTACGGCTCCTTTCCCGCAGCATTTGCACCACTCTTCGACGATTTTCTTCTGGCATAATGGCGAACGCCAAGGCATGTACCTTGCCTTATTCTACCCTCGTCTACAACACTCTCAGGAAGGAGGACTTTCAAGATCTGCATGGTGGCTAACAACTACAAGGCACCCTGGTGGTGAACTACACCGAAGTACCTATTTATTCCCTAGAGTCGTGGATCTGGTGGCCCGTGAGTCATCAAAGTGCCTGGGAAAGGATGCGCATGCGTTTCGCCTTTTCCTTGGGCGGGCGGTCATCACTGCCCTTGACTGAGCATGCTCATCAGCGGGATTCCCGCATAGCCAGTAATGACAGCTTTTGACCGGGCAGGCTCGGTCCATACTTATCAACGTACTGTTGAGTCACGGATGCCAGTAAAATTTTTCGGCCCCTTCCTTGGTGGCAGCACGCTCTCACCTACATACAACTCAGCCAGTTTGATTGAGCAAGCCCCTCTACGTGGAAAAGCATTCTTGGTGGTAGCAAGCCTTCACCAACTCTTGGGCACACACGTTGTTCAGCTATTTCTTGAGCCTTGGCTCGCTTATACTAACCAACCCAACGCTCGGGGGCTACTGTACGTACAGTGCTCCTAATCGTCGCCCTGTACTCGGCCCTCATGAGGACCGAACGACTACCTCGAAGGACCACTACAAGGTTTTGTGTCTGATGCAACGCCGGAAAAATGTTGCAAAATAACTACATGAAGAAGCACCTTCAGCCGACCTCATTGGCTTCGGCACTCCGTCAAGCAGTTCTGCACGCGCCTGCATGTTGCTCGGGGCTTGTGGGATATGGGTACCCCTGGGCCCACTGTCAGACCTA
>OAMR01000023.1:4508883-4531756 GCA_900205405.1 Echinochloa crus-galli | reverse complement strand
CCAAAGAAATCCTAATTTCTTCAAATAATTTATCCGCCTCACAAGTTTCGGATGCCTTCTCCACCACAGGATGAGCCTCCACAGCACCCAGATCCTCAGCAGCAGCAGCACACACAGTAGGGAGGCGACCAGACTCAGCAGCAGCATAGTCAGCTGCAGCCGGGGCAAACCGGTCTGACCGGTTCCCCAAACCGGTCTGACCGGTTTGGGCCTGGCAGCAGCTCATATCCTGAGCGAAGGACTTCTCCTATTCGGAAGTTCATCTCCATGTTCACTGGTATTTGCAAAGGTCAGAGGGATGTTGAAGTGAACATTAGGCAGCAGAGGATTGAGAGCAAGAAGACTAGGGATGCGGTGAAGAGATTACATGCCAAGATGAGTCCAGATGATCCACCATCACCTATCTCACCACCTCTCGAGCTACCTGAGATACCCCCGCTTCGAGACATCATGACCGATCACATGAATGCGGGTTACTTTGAGGAGTACGGTGACATCTTTGGGTATGGACACGTTGGTTCGAGCTCACAGCCTCCACCACCACCTCCTCCGTCAGTTGGTGCTCCAGGGACTTACACGTATATGCCTACTTCAGAGGGTGACTTGTTTGGCTCCTCGTTTTGATTTGCACCCCCAGGACCAACCTATGGAGCTGCTGCACTTCCGTCCACGTCATATGGCTATGCTGGCACTTCATCTTCGATGGCGGGAGTTCAGTTTTCGACAGCACCATCTCCATCTCCTGGAGACTTTGCTTCACAGGCAGCTGCTTCTATCTTCGGACCCACTTCTGGTCCTAGTCATGGTATGCTTTGATCTTCCACATCTCACTCCATGTCTAGTACATCACTCTAGATTATCACTTGCACATTCAATTGAGTGAAGGTTTTCATTGGACTACTTCTTCGTCAGATGATCATAGCCCTACCTTTTAGTGGCGGAGACGTATTGGAGAGATGATGGGAGTACGACTACAAGCTTCTTCAGGCCCTTTATGGATGATTGATGACAAAGGGGGAGAAGGATGGATTAAAGCTTAGTTTCTAGACTTGTAGTCGCTTATGAGTTTGGATGTAATAAATTCGTACTTTATCTCTTTGTGGACTTGAGACAATGTAATGTGTGCTACTCTGTGTGTTGAACTTATTTATATTCTAAGTGACAATTTGTTAGTATGATTCGACATGTGTTGTTTGGTGCATTGTTGTCTCACATGTCCTGTCTGGGGCAAAACCGGTCTGACCGGTTTGCCAAACCGGTCTGACCGGTTTGGCCTGAGACAGCACATGTGCTTCTTTTTCTATTCTTGTATGGAATATATGTCATATGCATCACATGTTGTTATATTTTGTCACATACACATGTTGCACATATTGGATGCTGAGATATAGGGGGAGCTCTCATTTTTATTGATTATTTGTGCTTTTGGCATTGTCAAATTTTTGAAATTCAATTCAAAGCACATATTGAGGGGGAGCTCACCATATATCTCAATCATCTAGAGCTTATTTCATATCTTTATTTGTAAGCTTTAATCATGTTGTCATCAATCACCAAAAAGGGGGAGATTGAAAGTGCATCTAGGCACTTAATTGTTTTGGTGATTTTGGATGACAACATGATTTGTAATTTAACTTGTTTATTTAAGTATATGAGCAGGGTCTTATTCTTATGGATAATCATGAAACATACTTGTTGAAGAATGAGAGCTCATTGTTGGTACAAATGACATAAAAGCAAACAAGTGATGGTATGGGATAACTTAATTGAAGACATGGATTTCAAAGTGGTATTCATGATGATGCAATGTAAAGTGGAGCTCAAAGTGGCTAGATATGGTGAAAGAGTTAAGCTAGATGGGAGTGTCCAGGTACCAAGCAAAGAGAAGGGCAAGTTGGTCTTGTAGCCGAGGGACTTTGCTAGGGTGAAGACTAGCATCATGGTTTAATCTCTATGCACTAATCAAGCCTTACGAGTGAAGCTATGCAATGCGTCTAATTCTTTATTGATCATATATTGGAAGGGCTTAAGAATTGATCCATACACATGGAGGCGCACGATATGATCGAGGCGCTTAAGGATATGTTCCGATGCAAGAAACTCAAATGCAAGTGTTTGGCTGTGCAACACCGGATATTTCCGCCAAACTACCGGATATTTCCGTCGCATTTGACGGAAATTGTCATCTAGCTCCTAGACGGCTAGGCGTCGCCGGTGAGCTACCGTGTTTGTGGTAAGCCGCGGATCGTTTGTATAGGCCGGCCTTGCCTCCTTCGTGGAAAAGGGCCACAAGCTAGTGGAACCGAGGAAAGTGGCTTGGAGTGGATAATCCCGCCTTTCGTAGGCCCTCAATGGAGAGTAGGATTCACCTTGTCTTTGTGACAGCCTTTGTGGCATTGGTGAATCCGAACTTCGGGAAACAAATCATCGTGTCTCTCTATTGGTTTGCCTCACAAGTTCAATTCTAGCATTTATATTTGCTTCCGCTTCGATCTACTTGGTTGTGCTCTACTTGTGTGCAGGGACTTTGTGAACCTGCTAGAAATCACCTACAGGAGCTGCAAAACAAGTTTGGTTTGTGCTAGAACTCGTAGAGGGGGTCATATACATATTTGTGTGTTTCTGCAGGAAACCGGTCTGACCGGTTTGGTAAACCGGTCTGACCGCTTTTGTACTGTGTTGTGTTCCTCACCCCCAAACCGGTCTGACCGGTTTGGGAAACCGGTCTGACCGGTTTTGGTACTGACAGTGTGAAAAAGTTTTGTAAATTGCAGATTCACCTATTCACCCCCCCTCTAGGTGACATCAAGGTCCTTTCAGCCCCGCCTACAAATCAACCACTCGGGTACCCCCTAGGTGGATTGCCGGTCCTAAGGTCCGACATCGGTGAAGCGAGACATAAGAATAGGAGCTTTAGATTTAACAAGGAGGGTAGCGATGGAGTGTGGAACTAGGTAGAGAAGGGACGACAATTTCTGGTGGTGATGTGCTAGGGATCTAACTAGAAAATCTTGAGAAGGAGGAGGATCAATGATGGGACATCGCGGGATCTGGGTAGAGGAGTGCCGACCATGCGACGTCGGATGAGCTCGGTATCTAATAGCAGCACCGAGCTAGGGATCCACTGCTAGAGCTAGGGAAGGATGAGGATGAGCGAGTAGTATGAAATCATGTAACAGGGGATAGGGTGATAGGCAACGTAGATCCGGCAGAGGAGGGCCAGCAACTGGCAGATGAAATGTGGGAGAATGAAGGAAGCACAAGGTGCAAGAGGGATTTTTTAGCCACATAGTTAACTACGTGATGTGGGAGTAATATAGAACACCATGGGATTAGGGCCTAGTACGCAACTCTATGAGTGGGGGCTAGGGCAAGAAGATTTGAGGATCTTCCTATTTTGGGGCCTCTAATAGGGACCATAATGGATGTTGTTTTTAGACATTAACCTCAAAATTATTTGGACGCTATATTTACGGCCTTATTAGATTTCTCTTAGGCATAAAAATATAGTATATACTAATAACACTACAGCGTTTGGTGTTGTTCGCGACATCTCCGGTTGGTCGCTATATGGGGTTTTTGGTCGCGATACATAAAGATTACGACAGATTCATTCCGTCGGCAGGCGTCGCAATTATCTCCGTCGCAATATGTTGCTGCAACGGTTCCAAAACGGTGTCGCAATAAAAAGAACGTGTTGCGACGGTGCCTGGCGATGCAATAGGTGAAGTAGAGACGACCAGTGGCGTTGCAACACAGGTTATTGCAACGAAAGGCGTCGTTGCGATAGTGATTTTTGCGACTTGTTTGGTCTGTTGCAAACAAGCTCTGTTACAATGAAAGAATCGTGTTGCAATACGATACCTGCCGTTGCAATTCGTATGTAGGCTATCACAACGGAGTCGTAATCCATCGCCATATGCTTGAGCTAAAATGCAACCAACTAGGGGTATAGCTGTGGATATTTCCATTTAATAATACCCAAATCCAGAGATCATTCCAAACTACTAGTGTTGTACCATTGTGGACATTGCAAGTGGCTATCACGTATATGTAAATTTGAAACAAAAAATATAAATCATAAACATAGAATCCAAAAAAAAAATCAATCGCATCACTATCTTTCTTATGACAAAATTTCCAAAATAAGACCAAGTTTAACTATATTTATATAATATTTTTTAAAAATATTATTACTATATAATAATCAATTTTGATTGTTCTAAATGGAGAATGAACATTGAACATCACAAACATTTAATTGCATCACGAAAAAACGAGTATCACATCGTTTGGCTTAGCTAATAAAACAAATTGATAATTTAGTATTTCGAACAAACTAGTCTACAAAGTCAACAATCTTGCTTCATATGAACACATTGTTCTACATGAAGAACAAATATGTCCACATTACGAATAAATTATTCTTAAATGTGAACAAGTTAGTCTACAAAGAAAAAATAATTTAACATCACAAACAAATTGGTTTATAAAATTGGCTAATATCTACATGACGAACAAATAAGTCCACTTCATGAACAAATTATTATTCTAGGAGAAGAATTTAGTATACCAAAAGCAACAAGTATTTTAAGATCACGAACAAACTAGTTCACAAAGTGAACAAAATATCTCTACATGAGAACAAATAATTCTGTATGGAGAATAAATGCATATACATCCAAAATAATTATTCTTACAGTATAACAATTTACAATACAAAGTGAACAAATAATTTAATACTACCTACAACTTAGTCAACAAAAATGAACATAATGATTCCACAAGTGAATAAATAATTCTACATAAAGAACGAAATGTCAATACCACGAATAAAATATTTTTTAAAGGTGAACAAAATATATACACACAACAAACAATGAGGTATATTAATAAAATATAAATAAAAATGAAAAGAAGAGAAAATACAAAATAAAGCTTAGTGTTACTGAAAATAACAGAGAATAATAAAAATAAAAAGTTTGTTATAAAAATAATAAAGAAAAAGGATAAGAAAAGAAAAATGATGTGGGCCACAACCAAAGTTATCATTATCCGTTAAATTGAGTTACATTTCACCAATCACCATAACCACAAGTTGTTTATTGGTGTAGCGATATTGTACTTCAGGTGCAGCTGTGTTTGAATCTTATTTTTCAGCTGTGTTTGAATCTTATTTTTGTGTATATATGCTCGATATCAGCATACTGGTAGATCTGCAGAAATCAAAAGAAAACAAGAGAAGTTGGTCGGGTGAAAAACAAAATGAAACCTACAAGGCATGGGCCCGATAGAAACATAAAAAAAAGCAGATGTGGACTGGGAGAAAAACAAAATTAAAACAATGAGCATGGGCCGAGTGGAAACATAAAGAGGCCAGATTGTATATTGTATTCAGCGGGCCGAAATGTTTAATGGGCCAAGTCCATCCTTCAGCTTTGCGCGCGCGACAGATTGCTGGTGCCAGCATCTATGAACAGCCACAGCGAGCAGAGATGGAAGGAAGGCTGGAGGCTGCTGGTCCATGTGCCAGTGCCGCGCGTCCACATGATGGGGTGGCAGCACGTCAGCAAAAGTGACTGGTGAGTGCACCCGTTGCTGCCTAATGTGTGCATGAGTGCCGCCTGAGGTGGGAACTATAGGAGCGACCACCAATGGGTGCGTAGGGAGGAGTCGAGAGGAGGGGACGATACTTGCGCGTGGTTCATGTGGGCTCTATAATTTGAGTGGATAGTTTATAATCTTTGTTGAATTGAGCTGGTGGTTTACGTGGGTCTGTTATACGTTGCTTATTCCCTGTTAGGTCAGGTCTTGGGGACTGAACTGCTCTGGCTCGTTTTTGCTCACGAGCTAGCTTGAGCTGGTTCATTATAGATCCAAGTTAAGACCTTGGATTGGCTCGTTACCGATTTCCAACAAGCCGAACCGAGCCACTATCGATCCGAGTAAATATAGGTAAAATAAAGAGTTAAACCTGCTCCCCTCTCTGCTTGAACTTGCGACCGAGTAAATGTAGAGAGTCTTCTCTGCTAAAACTTGCGACCGAGTAAATGTAGAGAGTCAGCGTTTCGAGTGGGTTACAAACTTAGAATTTCATTTTGTGCAATAAAGTATTTATACTTTTGTTATCTCTGTTTACACGTTTAGTCCACATGTCAGTTGCATCATAAAACAACGAGTGTATTGTATACATCCAGATAGACACTACAAGAGACCTGTCGGCAAGCTCCACTGACACAAAGACTAGAGATATCGGTTTGCAGATCTGTAAATGGCCCACGACACGAATGGGTGGTGAAGGGAGGGTGATGAACTCCGGTAAGTTTAGCATGAATCTTTGTTACCGTTTATTTCCCATGTCAGGCTAGCAAATTTTGGTTGAAGGGAGGTGATTCCGAGCAGCTATAGTTAGATTTACATTCCAATTATGATTAGTAAATTGAAACCTTGGTTTCTATTGTATAATTGTCTAATCCTGTTTTATAGGGTTTAGAGTGTGATTCATCTTCCCTTGTTAGATTTTTTTAGATTAAGAAAAATATCCGGTCTTGAACATTCACATGTGAATGTGTACGGCCATAAAGAAACTACTCTGACCATATAGTCAGAAGACCACGAGTACTTAGACTCAAGCCTCAAAATTGAGGAAAACAAAACAACAAGGAAAAGAAAAACTAAGAAAGACAGCTAAGAAAACTAAGCTTCTAACTTCTCCTATATGTTTTCTTCATCCTTGCTTCGGTTATGATGATCTCTTGATGCATAGACATCGCGCTAGGTCGATCTTTACCATACAACACAATAATCCCGCTTTAAACATACTGAAGCAACTCGGGCACCACCATCCCTCCAATTCCACCCTAGTGCTGTGATCCGAAGGACTACAAAACGACGCCCCAAGAGGATTGTTTCATTGGTTTTCACTTGGAATCCCTGAAGGACGAAGGTTGAGGTCTTCACGACAACGCCTTTAAGAAGGAAAACGATGAATCTGAACACCGTCGTTGTCGGTTACAGTCGAAGACTAAGCATGGCCCTAGGCGTGTGGCATCGACTGGCCACCGCCGCCGCCATGGAGTGTCGAGGCCGGGCGTAGGGGACAACATCATCACGACTGCCGGTGACAGCGTGAGCGGCCGTCTGTGACTCCAATCTCGACGCGGTCACCGCAGCCCCCCTCACCCGCACGCTGCGCCTGGTCTACCACCGTCGGCGGCTACCCCGCAGGACACAGCCCATGTCCCACTACCAGAATACTAGACATCTGCACCGGTTGGGAAGTGCTTTTAGCACCGGGTATCCCAACCGGTGCAGATCTTTCGAGGCTAAAGGGGTAACCCTTTAGCACCGGGTTTAATAACCGGTGCTAAAGGATCCTTTTAGCACCGGTTGCAGCCAGCAACCGGTGCTAAAGGGCCTGCCCCGCAGCGCCTTTAGCAGGGCCTTTAGCACCGGTTGCTGTCTACGCCCGGTGCTAAAGGGCCCGATTTCTTTTTTTTTTCGCTGACATCACAAGTTCATCGAAGTTTCATACAAATTCATCTCAAATCACAAAATTATTTCATAACAGATTCAATCAATCATCACATAAATTCATTGCAAAATTATTTGTTTGCAAAGTCAATTGAATTTACAGCGAGATCGACCCATAAGATTCACAACGATTTACAGCGAGATCGATCGACAAGATTCACAAGATTCACAACAATTGCAAAATCCAACGGACTCACACGCACGCCCCGCCGGCCGGCCGGCCGCCGCGACCGCGCGCCTCGCCGGGCCTCCGCCACCAGTGCGCCCTGCCAGGCCTGCCCGCCGCCGAAGGCCCCGCCGAGCCTGCGCCGCGGTGGCTCTGCCAGGCCACGCTGTGGTGGCCGCGCGCCTGCCTCGCCAGCTCCCGGCCGCGCCGCGGTCGTGGCCCAAGGGAGTGCCGCGACCTGCAGAACATATAGAGGAAAGAGATAAGATAGAGAAGAAGGAGAGAAGAAGAAGAGAACGAGTGGTGGAGAGAAGAAGATAGGATAGAGAAGAAAGGACCCTACGGTGGAGATAAAGGAGAGAGATGGAGAGGGAGGAGTGGGTGGCTGTCGGTGGCTAAAAGGACCTGACGGTTTTAGCACCGGGTGGTGGTTACATCCGGTGCTCATGGGAGATCTTTAGCACTGGATTTTGCTACGATCCGGTGCTGATGAGCTCCCTGCAGCCAATTCTACGCGTCGTTGCGCTCCTAACAGTTGGACCCGTTGCTAATGCAATATTAGCACCAGGTCCAAAAAGTGCCGAGTCTTATAAGGGGGGCGGATGTGAAGTATTCTGGTGGGGTGTCCACCGGATCCTGATGCGGCCGCCGGTGAATCCATCATGGGCACACCAGATCCAGGCATGGGGTCACCGGATCCAGCAAACAGACACATGGATCCGGCCATGGAGGCCGTGAAGCTGGGCGCAGCTCGCCGGAGATATGCGCGACCACCCACCGTCAGGAAGTTGACTCCACGGACGGTAAGAGGCCGGAGGGAAAGAAGATGGCCCCGTCGCTGCCTACCATGCAGTTGTGCGGGCTTCCGGGACAATGCGGGGGTGTTTGGGCTTTTCTTTTTCCAGAGCAGTCATTTGGCCCTGAAAGTTGAGCGTGCTAGATAGTGCTCGAAGTCATCTTTCCATAAAACTAATGCCGTGGATACTTAGTAAGAAGTGCCAACACGGGTAACTTGCACTACTACAGAACTCTTCATCACAAACGGTCTATCACAAACGGTTCCAAGAAACCGTTTGTGATGCTCTCATCACAAACGGTTCCAAAAGGTTAGTATCTAGCTTGCTTTGCTTACTTTCTAGAAGCTTGAATGGTTGCAAAATTGAGACAAATGTGATGAAAGATCTCTTTTCCTCTAGGCCGTTTTTCATCAATTTATTCATGGATTATCAAAATGTGTAGCTCTCATTCCATTCCAACAAGGTTAGTATCTAGCTTGCTTTGCTTACTTTCTAGAAGCTTGAATGGTTGCAAAATTGAGACAAATGTGATGAAAGTCTTTTTTTTCTCTAGGCCATTTTTCATCAATTTATTCATGGATTATCAAAATGTGTAGCTCTCATTCCATTCCAACAAGGTTAGTATCTAGCTTGCTTTGCTTACTTTCTAGAAGCTTGAATGGTTGAAAAATTGAGACAAATGTGATGAAAACTCTTTCTTTTGCCTCTAGGCCGTTTGTCATCAATTTCTTCATCAATTTTGTCCTCGGCTCCACTTGGTTCAATTTGGTACTCGGCTCAATTTGATCCACTCACTTGACTCAAGGTTTGTATGTAGCGGTGCGATTGATTTGCAAATAATTTGGCATTATTTTTTTATTGGAATATTGGTTTAATGACAAACCCATTTTATTTGTAATAGATGGATAAACAATGTTGGATGTACGTTGCCAGTTCAAATGACTCATTTGTCAAGGGGGTTGACTCCTTTGTGAATGTTGCGAGGTCGTACCAAACAAGCTATTGATATCAATTTTGTCCGTGCGTTGATTGCAAAAACCAGAAGCAGTTTCGAAACGTCGAGCAGATCTGACTCCACTTGCTGTGTAGGGGTTTCATGGCAAACTACAGGGTTTGGAACAAGCATGGGGAGGAAGGTGAGAATAAAGCCACACAACCAAATGTGGTTGAGAAATTGCAGAAAATGTTCCAAGAGGCCACACGTGTTGAGAATGAAGCCTCACAACCAAATGATACGGGAAATGTTGACCATAGATCATTCATGGATAACTTTGCAGAGACATTAGCAGATGATGATATGGTGGAAATTAGCAGATGATGATGTGATGGATGGCATTGACCAGATGATACGTGATGGTGAGCCAGAATGCCTTGATGCGAAGAATTTGAAGAAGCTAGAGCAGATGAGGCAGGATGCCAATACTCCTTTGTACCATGGCTACAGCATGTCCAAGCTTGAAGTTGACCTCTTGCTACTGGAGTTGAAGTCATCTAATGGCCTATCGGACACAGGCTTTGACAGCTTATTGGATCTTATGGGGAAGATGCTTCCAAGCCCGAATGGGTTGCCTAAGAAGAAGTACGAGGCGAAGCAAATGATATGTCCAATGGGGCTCGAGGTACAGAAAATCCATGCTTGTCCAAAAGATTGCATCCTCTATCGTGGTGACTATAAGTATTTGGATGCATGCCCAGTATGCAAAAGTTCAAGGTACAAGTCCGAGTCAGCTATACATATGACATGTGACAGGAATAAAAGGCCACCTGCCAAGGTCGACTGGTATTTCCCCATAATTCCTCAGCTGAAGCGGCTATTTGCTAACCCAAAGACGACAAAGCTTATGCGTTGGCATGCAGAAGAACGTCTGAAAGATGGAAAGCTTAGGCATCCGGCAGATGGTTCACAGTGGAGGGCTATTGATTATCATTTCAAGAAAACATTCTCAAAGGAGATCAGGAACGTAAGGTTCAGCTTGAGTACGGATGGGATGAATCCTTTTAACATGGTTAGCAGCAAACACATCACCTGGCCCGTCTCTCTTTGCATATACAACCTTCCCCCTTGGTTGTGTATGAAGCGGACCTACATTATGATGCTTTTGCTGATCCAAGGGCCAAAGCAGCCTGGAAATGATATTGATGTGTATCTAGAGCCATTGGTGGATGACCTGCTTTCGTTGTGGAATGAAGGTGTGAAGGTTTGGGATGAATACAAGCGAGAACACTTCACATTAAAAGGAATGTTGTTCGTAACAATAACTGACCTACCCGGCCTTGGTTGCCTATCAGGCCAGGTTACAAAGGGCTATAATGGTTGTGTGGTTTGTGTCGATGACACTGACGCTAGATGGTTGAACAAAAGCAAGAAGATGGTTTACATGGGGCATCGTAGGTTCCTTCGCCGAGATCACCCATATCGTCAGACAAGAAATCCTTTGATGGTACAATTGATGACCGCTTGCCTCCAAAGCACCGCAATGGGAGTGAGATATACAAAATTGTAAGCAAAGTTGAAATGGTTTTTGGAAAGGGAAAAGGAAGTGTACACGCACCAACCGGTTCCATACGGAAAAAGAACTCTTTGTTTTGGAGACTTCCTTATTGGAAAATCTTGACTGTCCGGCACGCATTGGATGGAATGCACCTAACTAAAAATGTGGCTGAGAGCACACTCGGCACGTTAATGGAGGCCAAGTGGAAAGGAAAAGACTCCTTCGAAGCTCGACAGGACTTAGAAGAGATGTGTGTCAGGCCAGAACTACACCCTATTATACAACCTGATGGGAAGAAGAAACTTCCGGTTGCTGCATGGACACTGGGTGACAGAGAAAAAAAGAAGATTTGTAAATTCTTTGATGAACTTAAAGTGCCAACCAGATACTCTTCCAACATTAGTAGGCTGGTGAACAAAAAAGAGACAAAATTCAACATGAGCTGCTTGAAGGCCCACGACTGTCATGTTATCATGAATATAAGGCAAAAGATAGTGCATTAATATATGCACTAGACTATGTGGACAGATTTCTAGGGGTCGACATCAGGGACCCATTTCATTCTACCTACCTTGCGATGAGACATGGGGCATATCCTTAATTATTATGGCTTTGATCATGTGTGTATTATCGAAATAATATTGTAAGACCTTGGAGAGGAACGATCGGCCGACGGCGGGTACTTGTCAAAGACATTGATGCTTTCCGGCAAGCACATTACACTGTTCTACAACAAGCGTCCGTAGTTGCCCCATATATCGATATGCACGTGAAAGAACTACATGACCAGAACAGTGGACAGTCAGGATCTTGGGTCCAGAAAAGACATAGAGAAACCTTTGCCGACTGGTTGAGATTAAAATTGTGTGGCGCTGGAACCGGGAGTAGTGAGCTCGATTTGTTGGTCATCGGACCATCAAGTACATTGACCACGTTCCAAGGATATGACATAAATGCATACACATTCTACACGAGAAAGCAAGATGAAAAGAGTGTCAACCAAAATAGCGGCGTTCGTATTGATGCTTACGACAGCAATCAACGGGTTCAGTCATACTATGGGTTCATCGAAGAGATATGGGAGCTAGATTATGGGCCACGATTGAAGATCCCTCTATTCCGGTGCCAGTGGGTCAGACTTCCCAAGGGGGTCTTCGAGGACAAGTATGGAATGACTGTCGTCGATCTTAAAAACACCGGGTACAAAGACGAACCATTTGTTTGGGCCAAGGATGTAGTGCAAGTCTTCTACGCAACGGACCTCGCTCGTCATGGAAAGCACGTCGTCCTCCAGGGAAAAAGGAAGATCGTCGGTGTTGAAGATAGAACCGAGGAAGAAGGGAACGGCTTCCACGACATGCCTCCGCTTGGCCCGGATGTCGACCTTCCTGTGTTTGAAGAACAAGATGGCGATGAACCGGCATACGTGCGGCTTGATCACGATGAGGCAATCATTGTCAATTGAATAATTGAAACGTGTATCATGTAATATCTATAACTAGGAAAGCTTAGGCATCCGGCAGATGGTTCACAGTGGAGGGCTATTGATTATCATTTCAAGAAAACATTCTCAAAGGAGATCAGGAACGTAAGGTTCGGCTGAGTACGGATGGGATGAATCCTTTTAACATGGTTAGCAGCAAACACAGCACCTGGCCCGTCTCTCTTTGCATATACAACCTTCCCCCTTGGTTGTGTATGAAGCGGACCTACATTATGATGCCTTTGCTGATCCAAGGGCCAAAGCAGCCTGGAAATGATATTGATGTGTATCTAGAGCCATTGGTGGATGACCTACTTTTGTTGTGGAATGAAGGTGTGAAGGTTTGGGATGAATACAAGCGATACACATCTAGATGTGTATAAGAGACAGGTTTACTTCTATATCAGTTGTACCAACAAGACTACCTCGATGTCAGCATCGTCTTCCTTTGGTGCTTGTAAGTATCGTAACTAAATCTCTTCCGTTCTTTTGTTGACGACATAAACTCTCATAACTTGATCTTTCTGTAGGATGGAGGCCCAAACTTTTAGGCGAAGAGGGATATGCAAAGATGTAGCCTTCTTGGACCCGTGTGCGGTAAATGAATCGTCCTTGCATAACCCTGACACACACCGTTATCTGTACACTGCTTTTTGCGCGCTGAAAGAGAAAGAACGCATAATTCTACCGTACAACTGCTCGTAAGTGTGTTCCTAGTTACATGCATCTATACAATAACATGAATCATTTTTCTATTTTCTAACATGTGTGAAATGTTTACAGGATGCATTTTGTTGTCTTGGAAATCTCCCTTCTAAATAGCCACATAACGGTTCTTGACTCATTAAGAAGGCCTCGGGAACTCATCCAGCCACTGCTCGAAGTGCTTGACACGTAAGTATTTAATGTTGTGTTGGTTCGTTGTATCGAGTCGTATTATGTTTTATTTCATCAACCCACCCTCAATTACTATTTAATGTTGTTTAGGATATTCGCAATGTACTGTAAAAAGCACCCGGGGATGTTTAGACCTTATCAGAAAAGGTTCACCGTAGATGATGCTAAGTGGATTAAAAGACAGCGGCTGGGTACCTGCACATGCGGGTTCTATGCGATGCACTACATCCACCAATACAGCGGAGATGACTTTTCGGCATTAGAACAAATGGTTCGTACTAATCTACCAATCTAATCATGACCTTTGCTTTCTGAAATTTATTTTGAAACCATATGCTAATGCATTCCTTTGATTCTAATGCCATTTATGCAGGAAAAAGAACTAGGTGCTGAGGAGATGCTTGCAGGAGAGATATTAGCACTCGAAGAACAACTAGCTGAAAAGTTCACCTTCCCTCCTGATACGGAGGACCTGATGAAGAAAAAGGCATTGCAAATAATGGCGATACGGTTTCAATATTACAAGCATACACTATACAAAGACCATGTCTTGCAAGGAACTGATCCAGATTTCTCAGAATGCGCAATTCAACAACCTTTTTGGAGAGATTTTGTGGATTACAAGCTCTCTGAAGAAGCCAAAAAAGCTAGCGACAGAAATACTGAGATCGCTAAGAAAAACATACACCCACATACCACAGGATCTCGTGGGTACGTAAGGAAGATACCCGAGTGGGAGAAGCAGGCTGATGAGCTGGAAAGCAGTGGTGTTGAGTTGCAGACAGCAAACTGGGAGCAAAGGACTGTGACTTGGGCTCTAGGGCACGGGTGTAAATACAAATTATTATGTATTTGATCATGTGTGTGTAATCGGAATAATTATCGAGTCGTATTATGTTTTATTTTATCAACCCACCCTCAATTACTATTTAATGTTGTTTAGGATATTCGCAATGTACTGTAAAAAGCACCCGAGGATGTTTAGAGAGCATCCCGGACGCACACGAGGTGCCGGAATCGTTCCGTGGGACAAAGGGTTTGAGGCAGATTCGGGCTCGTACAGAAGTCGGTCTCGGGGCAAAGCTTAGATGCAGGCAGACTACGAGAGGCTTTTGCAACAGGTCCATGACGAAATGCAGGCTTCACATGACAAGCTGCGTGAAGAGTTTCACTTGAGCCAGCGTGGGCCTGTTGCAGCATTAGATGGCGGATCAGCTCTCCCTAGCCCAATGGTGCATCGGAGCAGCTGCGGGAGTAACGTGCATCCCCATCCCATCATAAAAGATCCCAAGTTTCCGCCTCCTAGGCAACCAAGTCCGCCTCCTAGGGAACCAAGTCCGTCTCCTAGGCAACCAAGTCTGCCTCCTAGGGAACCAAGTCCGCCTCCTAGGCAACCAAGTCCGCCTCCTAGGGAACCAAGTCCGTCTCCTAGGCAACCAAGTCTGCCTCCTAGGGAACCAAGTCCGCCTCCTAGGCAACCAAGTCCGCCTCCTAGGGAACCAAGTCCGTCTCCTAGGCAACCAAGTCTGCCTCCTAGGGAACCAAGTCCGCCTCCTAGGCAACCAAGTCCGCCTCCTAGGGAACCAAGTCCGTCTCCTAGGCAACCAAGTCTGCCTCCTAGGGAACCAAGTCCGCCTCCTAGGCAACCAAGTCCGCCTCCTAGGGAACCAAGTCCGTCTCCTAGGCAACCAAGTCTGCCTCCTATATGGAACCAAGTCCGCCTCCTAAGGACCCAACGACACCTAAGACACCTAAGGGCATCATTCTCGTGGCTGGATGAGTTCCCGAGGCCTTCTTAATGAGTCGAGAACCGTTATGTGGCTCTGTTGAAGGGAGATTTCCAAGACAACAAAATGCATCCTGTAAACATTTCACACATGTTAGAAAATAGAAAAATGATTCATGTTATTGTATAGATGCATGTAACTAGGAACACACTTACGAGCAGTTGTACGGTAGAATTATGCGTTCTTTCTCTTTCAGCGCGCAAAAAGCAGTGTACGGATAACGGTGTGGCCACCTTGGTCTTAATTAACCCTAACATCGCATATAACTTGCAACTTCGAGGTTCCGTGATATCATCCACTGGAAATCTCAACTTGGGATCTTCTATGATGGGATGGGGATGCACGTTACTCCCGCAGCTGCTCCGATGCACCATTGGGCTAGGGAGAGCTGATCCGCCATCTAATGCTACAACAGGCCCACGCTAGCTCATGTGAAACTCTTCACGCAGCTTATCATGTGAAGCCTGCATTTCGTCACGGACCTGTTGCAAAAGCCTCTCGTAGTCTGCCTGCATCTGAGCTTTGCCCCGAGACCGACTTCTGTACGAGCCCGAATCTGCCTCAAAGCCTTTGTCCCACGGAACGATTCCGGCACCTCGTGTGCGTCCGAGATGCTCTTTGTTTCCCAAGGCATGGGTAAGGGCATCATTCTCCCTTTTTGATTCAAAGGAACCCGAGGCTATATCTGAATGTGCTTGCTCGATCTTTTTGACCGCTTCTTCGGCACGAGAATCCTTATGGATAAGCTTTCCATCAGGCCCGTATTTACACCCGTGCCCTAGAGCCCAAGTCACAGACCTTTGCTCCCAGTTTGCTGTCTGCAACTCAACACCACTGCTTTCCAGCTCATCAGCCTACTTCTCCCACTCAGGTATCTTCCTTACGTACCCACGAGAGTTCCCGAGGCCTTCTTAATGAGTCGAGAACGGTTATGTGGCTATTTAGAAGGGAGATTTCCAAGACAACAAAATGCATCCTGTAAACATTTCACACATGTTAGAAAATAGAAAAATGATTCATGTTATTGTATAGATGCATGTAACTAGGAACACACTTACGAGCAGTTGTACGGTAGAATTATGCGTTCTTTCTCTTTCAGCACGCAAAAAGCAGTGTACAGATAACGGTGTGTGTCAGGGTTATGCAAGGACGATTCATTTACCGCACACGGGTCCAAGAAGGCTACATCTTTGCATATCCCTCTTCGCCTAAAAGTTTGGGCCTCCATCCTACAGAAAGATCAAGTTATGAGAGTTTATGTCGTCAACAAAAGAACGGAAGAGATTTAGTTACGATACTTACAAGCACCAAAGGAAGACGATGCTGACATCGAGGTAGTCTTGTTGGTACAACTGATATAGATGAGTAAACTCAATCCACAGTATGGTATGAGTTTCTTTCTCGTCGTTCTTGCCGAACCATTCGATTGGGTACCTGACCCCAAATTGTTCAGAACCCCCTTGAGTTTTGTACCATTGATTCAGTTGCCTCAACCTCGTTGGTAGATTAGGGATGTCCTCTGGGCGAACCAGGTCGTTCCCCAACACAAACGGCTATTTTGGTGCTCCTCGTTGGTAGATTAGGGACATCCTCTGGGCGAACCAGGTCGTTCCCCAACACAAACGGCCATTTTGGTGGCGCGAGAGGCGCGAATGGCATATCCACTTGAGGGGTGTCTTGTTGCAATATATGAAGGTCTTGTGTTGAGAGACCGGTTTCTTCTAGGAATTTCTGCCTAGCTGCTTCCTCTCTTTCCGCAGCAGATTGTAGGAGCGCTTCCTTGCTGAAGGAACGTGTCGCCCTTTTGGACGTTATACGCTGACTTGCACTGTTTGTTATTCCCTGTCTGTTTTACCAATGCCATCTTGGTAAAATGATCAATTGCAGATTGGGGTACCACTACATCCTCCTTAGCAGGGAGCAGGGATGTTATGCTTCCACTCACCGATTTTTTCTTCGACTTTCTCTGAGGCGGGCTTGAAGCGGCTTGTTGCCACTTCTGCGTCTTAGGTGTCGTTGGGTCCCTAGGAGGCGGACTTGGTTCCATAGGAGGCAGACTTTGTTGCCTAGGAGACGGACTTGGTTCCCTAGGAGGCGGACTTGGTTGCCTAGGAGGCGGACTTGGTTCCCTAGGTTTGCTAGGATCATTGATGCCACCGTCGTCATCTGATTCCGAATCAGATTCGCCAAAGGATATAAAGCGTTTGCGCCACCCGACAATGCAACCAAGGTTATCTCTCAACCGTACGGCGTCATCCTCCGCCGGAATTTCCAGCTCCACTCTGCCGTACCGCTTTTTGACTAGTGCATCAAGTGTGACTCGTGCAAAGCCAGCGGGCAATTCACGGCAATGCAACACCTCTCGTTCCTTAGTAGGCAGAGCTTGACCAATGGCCACCTTGGTCTTAATTAACCCTAACATCGCATATAACTTGCAACTTCGAGGTTCCGTGATATCATCCACTAGAAATCTCAACTTGGGATCTTCTACGATGGGATGGGGATGCACGTTACTCCCGCAGCTGCTCCGATGCACCATTGGGCTAGGGAGAGCTGAGCCGCCATCTAATGCTGCAACAGGCCCACGCTGGCTCAATTGAAACTCTTCACGCAGCTTATCATTTGCTTCCTGCATTTCGTCACGGACCTGTTGCAAAAGCCTCTCGTAGTCTGCCTGAATCTGAGCTTTGCCCCGAGAATGACTTCTGTACGAGCCCGAATCTGCCTCAAAGCCTTTGTCCCACGGAACGATTCTGGCACCTCGTGTGCGTCCGGGATGCTCTTTGTTTCCCAAGGCACGGGTAAGCGCATCATTCTCCCTTTTTGATTCAAAGGAACCTGAGGCAATATCTGAATGTGCTTGCTCGATCCGTTTGACTGCTTCTTCGGCACGAGAATCCTTATGGATAAGCTTTCCATCAGGCCCGTATTTACACCCGTGCCCTAGAGCCCAAGTCACGGACCTTTGCTCCCAGTTTGCTGTCTGCAACTCAACACCACTGCTTTCCAGCTCATCAGCCTGCTTCTCCCACTCGGGTATCTGTTGGCACTTCTTACGATCCAATATCAGAATTGAGAATCCTGGTACTAGGGTAAGGAGTGTTTCAGTAGTTTTCTGACGGTAGTTGGAAACCAGTCATGCACTGCTCTGTTCCACAAAGACCAACGAACAGAGCAAGGATAAACCCGCTTGAGTAGCGGTACTCAACTAAGATAGCTCGAGATAAAAATTCAAAAGTAATCTAGCCAAATGCTTCCCCGGCAACGGCGCCAGAAATGCTTGTTGGCACTTCTTACGATCCAATATCAGAATTGGGGAATCCCGATACTGGATGCAAGGAGTGTTCAGTGGTTTTCCTTATGGCTTAGTAAAATATAGAAATATTCTGCAAGCGCACAGAATCACCGCTGTAGCACTTCACCTGGGAGTATCCCGAGGTATCGTAATTTATATTTCCGCAGGGAAGCTTTGGCAAGACTACTAGTGAACAGATATTCGAGACTATCAGAGAAGGGTACACGACTAAACAAGACGGGGGATAAACGGTATTGGATAGGAGTGGATATACCGTGACACACACAGCTCAAGGAGGCTTGGATAGATGAGAGAAGGTATAGATAGTTGGGAGGACAACGAGAAGAGATAAAGGATTCCTGGGACTCTATCTACCTAAGTCAAGTGGTTAGAGATACAGTGGCTATAGAGCCAGCACTAAAAGGTCTGGGGTAAGTCTATTGTCTTTCTTGGGGACTACAGGGCCTCCGACACACAGAAAGGGATGAGAAGGGGTGCCGACTACCCTGAACCTTGGGTCCTAAAGCACCGGAACTAACGTGATGGACTACAACGACCGGAAGGGCTGTCACCACCTCCTGGCTACCACCTCCGTTGCGACGGGTAGAAACTAAGGCTACTGACAAGTCTAGGAACCACTCCTACACAGATCAATAACTACTCACTTCGCTAGCAGAAGCAAGCACCCTCGTTACTACTCTTAGTGACAATTCACCTCAAGTAGTAAGCAAGAACGAAGAACCAATAGAGACAGAGACTTAAGCAAGAACTAGAAGCACTGTGAACTAGAACCGACTATAGTCTAAACACGATATAGAAGCAACTAGACTAAAGTAGATGCAACTATATAAGACATAAGTAGAGCAAAGTAGATAACTATATTGATACTTTAATGTCATACAAAAGATAAAGTAAAAGATATAAGAGCTATTACCAGAGCTTCTGAAGACGACTCCGGAACCTCCGAGGCACAGCTCGACTCGACTCTAACTCCCAACTAAACTAACCTACTCTACTAGAAATGAAGTGGAAGAGCTCCTTGGCTTGAGTGTGTGTTCAAATGAGAGGTGCAGGGGTCCTATTTATAGTGCCACAGGTCGGTTTGGCAGCTGAGTAACCGCCAAGGCACCTAGGACGGTTGGGGGCTAGGTCGGCCAAAGTGCTCGGGTTCGGCCAAACTGCTTGGTTCGGCCGAACCACAGGATGCACCGCCTCTAGCTCCCACGGCCTGGATTTGTTTCCTAAGGTCGGTTGGCTGCTGGGGGCGGTTCGGCCGAAGGGCCTGGTCCATGGCCGGCCTCCTCCCGCACTGCCTTCTGTCTTGGACCCCCTGGGCTTCCTCCGTGAGGCTTGGACACGTCTTGATCTAGCCCAGGTTGACATGGCATGCTCCGGAATGTGTTGGCGGTCGTCCTACGTGGCAGATGATGTGTTCGCTTGGTTGTCGGTGACGTGGACGGCTCCCGGCGGCCCGTACGGCTAAGGGGGGGTAACCGGCTGAACATGTCGTTCGGTCGTTTCTGTCATTTCCGACCCCTATAGTACGTGTTTTGTGATATTGTACCTGCAAACATGACACTCACCAATACTCGTGGAACTTTATTAGAAATAAAACCTAAGTACATGGAATGTTGCATATAACCTCGTTTATTCCCGAGTATTGGTGGTCGGATTTGGGCTGTAACGACCGCCAACAAGCTCCCCCAAGCTTAGCTCTTTGCTCGTCCTCGAGCAAAGATTAAACTTAGGCTCGGTGGATCAGGAGTTGCTACAATGTCATTTTTCTTGCAGGTAACTTTATAAACAACTAGTACTCAAATTTTACTTGAATTACTAGCAAAGCATTGATTCACCTTTTTACCTATGGGGCTTATAGCAATCTCCTTATCTTGGGCGGTTGAAAGAATGAACAGATTAACTCAGTTTTATTCCACCCTTGTTAACACCAAAAATTGGCACCTCGTTTTCACCCTTTTGTGAAAAGATAAATTGTTCCTCATTGGCTCACTCAATAGCTCAAGTGTATTTGATTCCTCACCAAAGGCTTTGCCTTCTTTTCATCCTAACATCTAATTTAGCTTTTGTGTGGTTCAGGGACAAAGGATGAAGGCATACAAGCATCTTATATTTTGCTAAGTCAAAGACCGGACCTTAGGAGAATCAAATCACACTCTTAGATCGAGAAGTGCAAGTGTGTGAAATATGCGAAGTGGAATATGTGGAGTGGAATTTGGTGGAACTTCATGGAATGATTCTTCCCCTCCTTTATTTATGGAATGTTGCATAGTCTCTCATTTTATCCCGAGTATTGGTGGTCGGATTTGGGTTGTAACGACCGCCAACAAGCTCCCCCAAGCTAGCCTCTTTGCTCGTCCTCGAGCAAAGTTGCGAACTTAGGCTCGGTGGATCAGGAGTTGCTACAATGTCATTTTTCTTGCAGGTAACTTTATGACAACAAGTACTTAAACAAATACTTGAATCACTAGCAAGGTATTAATTCACCATTTTACCTATGGGGCTTATAGCAATCTCCTTATCTTGGGCGGTTGAAAGAATGAACAGATTAACTTAGTTTTATTCCACTCTACTCTTTTCAGGATCCTATCTCGGAGTTTTCACCCTTTTGTGAAAGATAAGTAGTTCCTCATTGGCTCACTCAATCGCTCAAGTGTATTTGAATCCTCACCAAAGGCTTTGCCTTCTTTTCATCCTAACATCTAATTTGGCTTTTGTGTGGTTCAGGGACAAAGGATGAAGGCATACAAGCATCTTATATTTTGCTAAGTCAAAAACCGGATCTTAGGAGAATCAAATCACACTCTAGATCGAGAAGTGCAAGTGTGTGGAATTTATGGAGTGGAATATGTGGAGTGGAATTTTGGCGGAATTTCATGGATTGATTCTTCCTCTCCTTGATTTATTTTTCGAGAGCATGGGCTATCTTTTATTCATATTTTTGCCATGCCTTTTGGCATGCTTTTCTTTTGATCATATTTTTGCCATGTCTTTTGACATGCTTTTCTTTTTCTCATATTTTTGCCATGCCACTTGCATGCTTTTCTTTTTCTTTTGCATAGCCCATGCCTCTACTTCACAGATTTTGAGAGAGGGAATCAAAGAACATGAAACTTTTTATGGAATGGATGATGGCATGGTTTTTGCTAACTCCCAAAGTAGGAATTGCAAGTGAGAGGTGGAGTGTATGTGAATCTCGATCTTAGAAGCATGAAAGACTCCTCACTAAGGTCACAACAATTTGACAAAGCTCACTAAGATGACAAGCAGCATATGGTAGAAAGTTTTGAGACTAATCCTATCATATGGCTCTGGTAGGTATTTTGACCAATGAGGAACTTTGTTTTATTTTTGAAAGCATAAACAACCGAGATTTTCACCATACTAAGAGCAGGGATAAAATTCAACCAAGTCTCACTATATCAATTCCCACAACAACCTAGACTTGGAATAAAGCATGTGCTCCCACAAAGTTTCAGGTTCATTTATTGCTCATGCAAATAACTCAAGCATATCAAGCAACTAGTTGAAACAAAGTACTCGCAAGATTAGCTCGTTGAAGGTGCTTCTCTCCCGGTCCGTCCGGAATGAACAGATTAACTTAGTTTTATTCCACTCTACTCTTTTCAGGATCCTATCTCGGAGTTTTCACCCTTTTGTGAAAGATAAGTAGTTCCTCATTGGCTTACTCAATCGCTCAAGTGTATTTGAATCCTTACCAAAGGCTTTGCCTTCTTTTCATCCTGACATCTAATTTGGCTTTTGTGTGGTTCAGGGACAAAGGATGAAGGCATACAAGCATCTTATATTTTGCTAAGTCAAAAACCGGATCTTAGGAAATCAAATCGCACTCTAGATCGAGAACATGTGGTAGGCTAAGGTTTAGCTTGAAGCGAGTTATCGGCTCTATTAGATTTTGGCAAAGATCTAATAGATTCATTAAGTTACCTTGTGTTGTTTGGGTTTTACTTTATGTTTAATTCATATAACACTCTTTTGCCCAATCTAGATTGATTAAAATTCGGTTTCGATCCATTGCACGATGATATTACGATTCTCTACATAGCCGAATTCAAGTCAAATCTAGATTGCCACATGTCGCGGGTTCAAACTTGTTGATTTTGTATGGATCTTGACAGAGCCGGGTATCATGCGGTAGATGCAGGTTTTTGGGTCGTTTTAGAACTAATCATCCGGTGGATTAGAGCTCGAAATCGATCTGATAGGTCTATCATTATTATAATCAGGAGGGAAATTGTTATTGAAACAAGATAAGAGATAAACAACAAATACCTCTGAAATTGGTTTGTAGCCGGGCATCAATTCGAGACAGAAGGGATGAATTGGCGTGTTAAAGATATGATCATGAAGTTCTTGCCACCATGAGATAAAAGAAGGATGAACAGAT
>OAMR01000023.1:4445310-4477368 GCA_900205405.1 Echinochloa crus-galli | reverse complement strand
CAGTCGTCCACCTGTCATTTGATGCGTTCGTTCGGTTGGCGGTGGCGTGGACGGCTCCCGGTGGCCTGTACGGCTAAGGGGGATAACCGGCCGAATATGTCGTTCGGCCGTTTCTGTCATTTTCGACCCCTATAGCACGTGTTTCGTGATATTGTACCTGCAAACATGACACTCACCAAAACTCGTGGAACTTTATTAGAAATAAACCTAAGTGCATGGAATGATGCATAGTCTCTCATTTATTCCCGAGTATTGGTGGTCGGATTTGGGTTGTAACGACCGCCAACAGTATCTTCCTTACGTACCCACGAGATCCTGTGGTATGTGGGTGTAAGTTTTTCTTTGTTATCTCAGTATTTCTGTCGCTAGCTTGCTTGGCTTCTTCAGAGAGCTTGTAATCCACAAAATCTCTCCAAAAAGGTTGCTGAATTGTGCATTCTGAGAAATCTGGATAAGTTCCTTGCAGGACATGGTCTTTGTATAGTTTATTCTTGTAATATTGAAACCGGCAAGCCATTATTTGCAATGCTTTTTTCTTCATCATGTTCTCCGTACCAGGAGGGAAGGTGAACTTTTCTTTCAACTTGGTCCAGCATATCTCCTTGGTCGCATCCGGAACTTGCCATTGGGGCTCTTTTTTATTCCTCCACCACCTCCATTTGATGGGAATATTCTGCCTCACTATTTTGCCGATGGCCGTCTTGTAGGGCCCCTGGGCCTCAATAGGATCTGTAGGCTCTCCGGCTTCATTGACCTCGAGGATTACAGTTCGGCCTTCCGGCATCTTGTTGGGCCCTCGCTTGGTCTTTGCTTTTCCTGATGAGCTGGCTTCATTGTCAACTGCTAGCTCATCGCCGGCGGCTTCGTTGCGAACTGCTTGCTCATCGCCGGCGGCGAGGTTGAGGAATTGGGTCGGGCTTCCATCTGCATGGTATTCGGGCCCTGATCCATCGGCACCTTGATTGGCCACGTCATCGGTGGCGGGTTGGGCACGACGGGTCTTGATTCGTGAGAAACGACCCATTGTAGCTACACAAAGATTATTTATATATTTATTAAACGTATTGGTCTCAACTTTCTCGTACAAGTTATATAGATCATATCCAAGCCTCTAGCCATAGCATGGATGAAGATTCAACTTATTGTTCAAGTTATTAATCTAACATCCTACACAAGATTAAATACAAAACATATATCAAATAATTCCCTAAAATTTGTGCTTACAGGAAATTTTATTTAATGTTCTATAAAAAGCATTAAGCTTATCCTAGCATAAATAGTTCATAAATCATAACTCAATATGTACTCATAAACATCATGTCAACTTTTGCTAAAACTCAGATTGACTTAACATTCAAAAACTACACAAAAAAACCCTATACAACCTTTATAGAAAAGGTAGATCTCTTTACAAGGAATCCAACAAAATTGGGTTTGCATTTTCCTGATTTTTCTACGTTTTTTAATGATTTTTTGAAGTTTCTGCTAATACCCTAAATATTTATTTACAGACAGGCCCTCGGAACAAGTTTCAGAAATTACGAAGTGGCCCCTAGATGATGAAAAACACCCTAAAACTAAATCAATCATTACAGACAGGTCCTCCGGCGGCCATGGGCCTCGCCGGCGGCGATAGCCGGCCATTCTTCACCGGATTTGGAGAGGGGAAGGTGCTGGGTACCTTCGCCGGAGTTGGGTCGGGGTCGGGGTCGGAGGACGCGCCGGGGCAGGAGGACGCCGGGGCAGGGGCGACGGCGCAGGCAGGGGCGCGCGGAGAGGACGCGGGGCAAGGGCGCCGGGCGGGCGCCGCAGGAGGCCGCCGGTCAGGGGCGCCGGGCAGGGAGGTCGCCGCGGTCGGGGCCGCCGGCAGGAGGGGCCGCGCGGTAGGGCGCGCCGCAGGAGGAGGAGGCCGCCGCCGCAGGAGGACGCGCCGGGAGGGGCGCCGGAAGCAGGGGCGCCGGGCAGCGGCGGAGCGGCCTGGCGGCGGAGCGGGAGCAGAGCGCGGCGAACGGCCTGGCGGCGGCGCGGGAGCGGAGCGGTGAAGGGGCGCGCGGGACTTGAAATTTTGGGGAGCCGGGCGCTATATATCCTTGGCCATCACAAACGGTTTTGGCCTCTAGAACCGTTTGTAATAGCCAGGCATCACAAATGGATCTGGCCTAGAACCGTTTGTGATGGCCAAGCATCACAAACGGATCTGGCCTAGAACCGTTTGTGATTGCCTGGCCTTGGCCTGCTCTCGCTCCTGGCCGTGGCATGGCCGTGGCATGCTCCTGGCTGTGGCCGAGCCGGGGCCGGTCGGGGCCGTGGCCGGGCCGCGGCCGGCGGCCGGTCCGGGGACTGCCTGGCAAATCAATAGTGTGGTATTGCAATACTCGGTACTTTGATTCATTCCGTGGCGCGAAATCACACATTATTTAATTCAATAATTATTTGGCCACACTTTTTTTAGTCTTACAGCATCACACGCACATTTTTGCGGTCTTAGAATATTATTCCGATACACACACATGATCAAATACATAATAATTAAGGATATCCCCCATTCTCATTGCAAGGTAGGTGGTATGAAATGGGTCCCTGATGTCGAGCCCTATAAATCTGTCCACATAGTCTAGTGCATATATCAATGCACTATCTTTTACCTTATATGGTGCATCACAGGTCTCACCATATATTTTCAACATGCCTTGCCTTGACGTCAACGTTATTGAAGATTGAAAACCACCTTGTACTCGACTGTCAAACCGCCTCCTCTGTCTCGCATCCAGCAGCCATGCAACCCTCTGGTTTGAATCTGTTTCTAACGTACTTCCGAAGAACACTCATTAACCTCTCGAAAGGAAACATCTGATGCAGAAACATTGGTCCAAGGGATTTTATCTGTGCGACCAAGTGAGTAAGCAGATGCACCGACATATCAAAAAATGTTGGTGGGAAATGCATCTCGAGCCTAGTTATAGCATGGATCAGGTTTTCTTGAAGCTTGTCTAGCGTGGTCGGATCTATGACCTTATGCGAGATTGCATTGAAGAAAGAGCACAACTTTATATTTCCAACTGTTCCACTGCCCTCCTCACGACATCGCGTGCAGCAACATATTCCTGCTGGTATGCTCCAGATTGGACATGAAAAATAACTCTATCACCAGGATTCGGGTCGCGCAAGGAGCGCTCGTGGACTGCAAGAGAAACCACATACATCCCATTGTATAAGCCACTGTTATGTCTCACTACCAAAGGACGGGTGCCACTGATGTGATGTATTACATCGTTGAACCATTGTATTACATTAATATGCCGTTTCACATATTAATTAAGAATATATCAACTTTATGACATAATAATCAATAAAATATTTTAGTCTTACAAGTATTAACTACATCATATGGTACCAGAGGAAAGCGGTTGTGAGGCTCGACAGGATCAAAGTTGATGAGGTCGTACTGGTCGGATACCGGCCCAGGAGTGTGGGCTGGCGGTGGCAGGGGAAGGGACGGCAAAACATCGTGCATGTTGAGTCCACCACGTCTAGCTCTTTGGCGCTCTCTCGGCATTATTTTCCTAATAAATTATCTAGAATTAATAAACAAATCCATAAATCCATGTTGACTTGGCGGCATCATTAATTCAAGTGTTTAAAGGATATCGATACAACAAGAACAACAAGTAACCATCCGATCGATGCGATTGAGCTTCATGATCAGATGGTTACTGTTGTTCCTGTAGTATCGATATCCTTGGTGAAGCCATGTTGTTTGTACTCATCAGGTAATTTGGTGACCACACCGGGCATGTCTCCAGCGTGTCAGCCACCATCATCTACTTACCTGGCTCTCCAACTTACAGGCGTACATAAATATCAAGATTTTCTATTAATATTTCTGTATTATTATAGCGTTATCTTCGTATGTAAACTATACCATTTACTTAAAACTATAAAAAAAATCATATATATCATTTACGAAAAATAAAACAGCTCTAAAAACCTTAATCTACCAAAATATATATCATGAAGAATATGTCTACGTATATATTATACCTGCGTGTTGCCGTGCAGCCGGTCTTGCCTTGTGGGCGTGGCCGCGCCGGCCTGTAAGTGGAGAGCCAGGCGCGTAGATGAGTGACAACCAGAGCGAGAGAGCGAGAGCAACGAGATCGAAAGAGAGAGAGCGACTAGAGTGCGAGAGACTGCGAGAGAGTCGCCGGGAGACGCCGCTATTTATGAACGAACAAGAGGAGACAGCCAAGGGAACACATGGGCCCACATGAATCAAAAGTTTTGGCGTTTATACATATCACAAACGGTTCTGAAGCAGAACCGTTTGTGATAGTTCACATCACAAACGGTTCCTAATAAGAACCGTTTGTGATAGTGGACATCACAAACGGTTCTAACGGTTCTCAACTGCAACCGTTTGTGATAGCGCACTATCACAAACGGTTCTCAACTAGAACCGTTTGTGATTGGCCCGCAATCATTGCTGCATGCAGCCACCGACGGTTTTAGTTTTTTATATCAAGATTTTATATAATTCATTGTAAAATCCATATAATTCATTGCAAAATCCATATAATTCATAGAAAAATCCATAGAATTCATAGAAAATTCATATAACTCATAGAAAATTCATACAACTCAAAGAAAATTCATATAATTAAGTACAAGACATGGATATAATATAAATTAAATAGTACATGGATGGAGTTATATATGTTCCTCCCGGCCCACCTCCGAGCTCGTGGACCCCCAGAAGCTTCGAGGAAGCTTCCACCCCCCCGCTCCTACCTTCCCCGCGGTGCCCCTGGCAAGGAAAGCGATCCTCCCCGAATGGAAGGTGCGCTCGCCGGGCCGCCGCCTCGGATTAATCCCGCCTCGCCGCTTGGGAGCTCCCCGCACCTCCCCTGGACCCTATATAAGCCGGCCGTCGCACCCCAGCCCCACCAATCACTCGAGCCACCGGGTAACTGCTCCCCCTCCCTTGCCACGCCGCCATTGCCGCCGCCCAAGCTTCGGCCGCCGTCACCTCGCTTCGTCGCCCCACCGCCCCGGTCGACCACCGTAGCAGCACCTCCAAAAAATAAAAGTAGTGCATATAGAACTAGCTAGTTATAGATATTACATGATACACGTATCAATTATTCAATTGACAGTGATTGCCTCATCGTGATCAAGCCGCACGTATGCCGGTTCATCACCATCTTGTTCTTCAAACACAGGAAGGTCGACATCCGGGCCAAGCGGAGGCATGTCGTGGAAGCCGTTCACTTCTTCCTCGGTTCTATCTTCAACACTGATGATCTTCCTTTTTCCCTGGAGGACGACGTGCTTTCCATAATGAGCGAGGTCCGTTGCGTAGAAGACTTGCACTACATCCTTAGCCCAAACAAATGGATCGTCTCTATACCCGGTGTTTTTGAGATCGACGACAGTCATTCCATACTTGTCCTCGAAGACCCCCTTGGGAAGTTTTACCCACTCGCACCGGAATAGAGGGATCTTCAATCATGGCCCGTAATCTAGCTCCCATATCTCTTCAACGAAACTATAATATGACTGAATCCGTTGATTATTGTCGTAAGCATCAATACGAACGCCGCTATTTTGGTTGACACTCTTTTCATCTTGCTTTCTTGTCACACCCCAAAATTTTTGGATTTTGGGATGTGATTTATCAGCGTAATTAATACAATGATTTTCTCAATCTTCTAAAATTTTCGAAGCTTTATATAATTAACAGGGAATTTTTTTAAAAAAAATTAAACTAAAACAATGTAGGATTACTATTGAGTGTCTAGCATTCATGCTGGTTGCATAGAATTTTGTTTGTGCGTGGTTCAAATGAGAATTTAAATCCAATTTAAATTCGAGTTTGAACTGCGTTTGTTTGAGCTGTAGAAAAGTTGCTTGGCCCATAGTTTAATTTTGCCCCCTGATCTTTTTCTTGGTTCGCTTCTGCTCCCTCCCTCCTTTCTCCCCCGCGGCCCAGCACTGGCCCAGCTCCCCTTCCCGCCTTTAGCCCGCGCCAGCCGCGCCGGCCCAGCCCAGCTGCTCCTCAGCCCAGCCCCTCCCTTTTTCCCTACCTGCCGCGGTGATCACGCACGCCGAGGCCCACAGCACCCCTCGCCTTCTTAATTCGGCCGAGCGCCGCGCCCCGCTCCTCTCACCCCCATCGCCCCAGCCCTAGCGCCGCCATCGCCCTCAAGCGCGCCGCTCCCGAGCCGCCGCTTCCAAGTTCGCCGGCCAACGGCGTTCCGTCGCTCCGGCGCACCTCCGTCCCGGCCGACCCCCGGAGCTGCTTCGCCGCTCCACGAGGACCCCGCCAAGCTGCTCCGAGCCCCTTCCCGCGCACCGGAGCACCATCGCCGGCACGCACCGACGGCCGACGTCCGCCGCTCGTCGAAAATCCGCCACCCCGGTGCTCCTCCGCCCCGTTCGGTCGCCCCAGGAGCACCGCCTGGAGGTATCAAAGCTCCCCACCCCTTTAATTTCGATGCCCGAGCACCGTAGCTAGGTTCTCCATGGCCGCCGACGGCGATCCACCGCCGGCCATCGCCGTTCGGACGCTGCTCCACGCGATACACCCCTAGATCACCCCCGTTGCACTCACCATCGTCCACAGATGCTCTAGAGCCAAAACTCGAGCCCCAAACCCCTTCCTCGCCACCCACCAGAACTCCACCCGAGCCGCCGGCCGCCGGCCGTCGTCGAGCGCCACCACCGCCGCCTTAACCTCGTCATGAACCCCACCAGTGTGCTCGCCACGTCCCACTGGTCACGTAGGGCCAAGTCTCACGGCCAATGGTGGCCCCTAGCCCCAGATCCGCCGAACTCCGGCGATGCCCCGCCGCGGGAGCCGGCAGCGCCGCTGTGTCGCTTTCGTCCCCGGCGAGCCCTCGCCCCTGGCCATCGGATCTAGATCTGACGGTCCTCAACGCCCCGACAGTTTGGTCAAAGTTGACCATACCGGTCAACAGGGGCATTCTTTCTAAAGAGCCCCTGGCTTTTCCCAAAATTAACCCGCGGTCCAATTTAAATCAAAATTAATTACGAATAGGTCCTGTTTTATTCGTTTAGGCCCCTGTAAATTTTAAAACTTTGCCAGCAAGCCCCCGAATCTTAGAAACGCTATAACTTTCACGTTTTAGCTCCGATTTGCGTGATTTTCGCGTTCATGTGTTCGTAGCGAAGCGTAGATTATTTCTAGCTCCTGTTTTTGTACTGTTTTTACTGTTTGGTGTACTGTTCTAATAGCATTACTTTTGTTTGTATGTGATGATTGCTATGGATGCGTGCGTGATGTTTGTGTCCAGTTGGTGAGCCCGTAGCGTTGGACTTCGAGTACGTTGAGGACGTGCCGGAGCAGGAGTTTCAGCAGCAGCCTTACTCCGAGGAAGGCAAGTTATAGCACGGACAATCCTTGCTACCTATTCACCCTTTTAATCATTACTTCATACATGCATGTGTCTAATTTGATCCCCACTAGGGTTGTACCTAGTTTTATTTATCCTGTACCTTGATTTACTTGGGTTTATGCATATGGGTAGACTTTTGCTAAGCGCAGCTACTATCACCTTTACTTATAATTGTTAATTTTGATTTAATGGTTCACTTCAACATTAATGCTAAAATCTGCTTTTTAGCAACTTGATTAAGGGAACTAGGGCATCAGCTGCGTGCCAGGCCCTAGTGTCTCTCCATAAGGACTGGTTCTTAAAGCGGCAACCCAGGAGCCAGTCGTCGTCACCAGAACTATAATGGCTCTGGTCTTGGACAAGTAGCTTGTACGTCTCTAACTTGACAGTGGTTACCGACGGGCCGACGGCGTTGTGGGAGGCAAGGTACGGGTGTTGCAGTAATACAAGGTGGTGAGACCCTTAGGCACCGAGATTGACTTACTATCAGGTGCCGCTCCCGTAAGAGGGTCAATGGCGTCTTACTTTCTTGTTGGCATGATTTGCCGGTGCGTGGATGCCATTGACCCCCTCACGTTGCGCCCTGAGGGTCAGTCAATCTCGGTGCCTAGGTTCTCACCACTTTGTAGGACTCCAATGGCTACTGTCTTGTTAGGGTGTCTTGTGAAAGCCTCGTAGCGTCCCTATGCAGTTACACCTCGGAAGTGTTGATGTGCGTGGTTGGGTGCAAAGTTCCTTTGAACTTTTACGCGACTGGTGGGTAAAGGGCGAAACCTCTGCAGAGTGTAAATCTATCATGATAGCCTTGCTCAGGGTCACGAGCGGCCTGGATCCTTTTTGATTAGAAGATGATGTTTATTTATGCTTAATGACACTTATACTTAATTAATGGGGTTTCAACCGGGATTCCTTTAATTGTAGTAATTTTGATAATGTTAAAATGAATCAACTAAAAGTGCCAATGCAGTTAAGCCGTGTCAAGCCTTTTTGAGCCTTCATACCCCGTGCTATACTTGCTAAGTAAGACATTTACTTACACTTGCTATTACTCGACATTCCGGGATGGGTAACAGATGGAGTGCTACTAAGCTGTGGTCAACCAGTCGGTGTCCCTGTGGACTGCGGCCTCACCTTGGAGTTGAAGATTAGTCTTCCGCTGTGTATGTGCTAACTCTGATTTAAATTATTTTTATTATGAGCATATGTACTCTGTTTATCATATTTGTTAGCTATATGTGTTTTGTGGACATCCTGGGCACACATATAGCAGCACTTCGGGTTTATATAAAACCGGGGTCTTGCTTTCTCGTGTAGAATGTGTATGCATTTATGTCATATCCTTGGAACGTGGTCACTGTACTTGATGGTCCGATGACCAACAAATCGAGCTCACTACTCCCGGTTTCAGCGCCACACAATTTTAATCTCAACCAGTCGGCAAAGGTTTCTCTATGTCTTTTCTGGACCCAAGATCCTGACCGTCCACTGTTCTGGTCATGTAGTTCTTTCACGTGCATATCGATATATGGGGCAACTACGGACGCTTGTTGTAGAACAGTGTAATGTTCTTGCCTGAAAGCATCAATGTCTTTGACAAGTACCCGCCGTCGGCCGATCGTTCCTCTCCCACCTAGCCTTCCCTCATGACGTGATACAGGGACACCAACGGGTTGTAGATCCAAATAGTACGTGCAAAACTCAACCGCCTCCTCTGTCTCCCATCCAGCGGCCATGCTACCCTCTGGTCTGAATCTGTTTCTAACGTACTTCCGAAGAACACTCATTAACCTCTCGAAAGGAAACATCTGATGCAAAAAAATTGGTCCAAGGGATTTTATCTGAGCGACCAAGTGAGTAAGCAGATGCACCGACATATCAAAAAATGTTGGTGGGAAATGCATCTTGAGCCTAGTTATAGCACGGATCAGGTTTTCTTGAAGCTTGTCTAGCGTGGTCGGATCTATGACCTTATGCGAGATTGCATTGAAGAAAGAGCACAACTTTTTGAGAGGATCTCGGACCTTAGTTGGGAGCACACCCCTTAGAGCACAACTGGAAGCAGTTGGGTCATGATAACATGACAGTCGTGGGCCTTCAAGCAGCTCATGTTGAATTTTATCTCTTTTTTGTTCAACAGCCTTCTAATGTTCGAAGAACATCCGGTTGGCACTTTAAGTTCATCAAAGAACTTACAAATCTTCGTTTTCTCTCTGTCACCCAGTGTCCATGCAGCAACCGGAAGTTTCTTCTTCCCATCAGGTTGTATAATAGGGTGTAGTTCTGGCCTGACACCCATCTCTTCTAAGTCCTGTCGAGCTTCGAAGGAGTCTTTTCCTTTCCACTTGGCCTCCATTAACGTGCCTAGTGTGCTCTCAGCCACATTTTTAGTTAGGTGCATGCCATCCAATGCGTGCCGGACAGTCAAGATTTTCCAATAAGGAAGTCTCCAAAACAAAGAGTTCTTTTTCCATATGGAACCGGTTGGTGCGTGTACACTTCCTTTTCCCTTTCCAAAAACCACTTCAACTTTGCTTACTATTTTGTATATCTCACTCCCATTGCGGTACTTCGGAGGCAAGCGGTTATCAATTGTACCATCAAAGGATTTCTTGTTCCGACATATGGGTGGTCTCGGTGAAGGAACCTACGATGCCCCATGTAGACCATCTTCTTGCTTTTGTTCAACCATCTATCGTCAGTGTCATCGACACAAACCACACAACCATTATAGCCCTTTGTAACCTGGCCTACGGAGGATTTCATTAATAAAGCATTGCTGTTGATCCCAGCAAAGTTCAAGAAGTGATGGATTGGAAACCACCCACTTCTGTTCATCAAATTCGAAGCTTCCTCGGTTTAGCTGGATATTATCGCCGGTTCATTCCGGAATTCTCTAAAATTGCTAAACCCATGACTGAATTGTTAAAGAAGGGAGTCAAGTTTGTGTGGAATGAAAAATGTGAAGAAGCTTTCCACACCTTGAGAACATTACTCACTTCAGCACCAGTATTAGCTCAACCAGATAACTCGAAGCCATTTGATGTTTATTGTGACGCTTCGGGCGCCTGTGTCCGATAGGCCATTTGATGACTTCAACTCCAGTAGCAAGAGGTCAGCTTCAAGCTTGGACATGCTGCAGCCCTGGTACAAAGGAGTTTTGGCATCCTTTCTCATCTGTTCTAGCTTCTTCAGATTCTTCGCATCAAGGCATTCTGGCTCACCATCATGTATCATCTGGTCAATGCCATCCACCACATCATCATCTACTAATGTGTCTGCAAAGTTATCCATGAATGATCCATGGTCGACATTTCCCGTATCATTTGGTTGTGTGGCTTCATTCTCACCTTCCTCCCCATGCTTGTTCCAAACCCTGTAGTTTGCCATGAAACCCCTACACAGCAAGTGGAGTCGGATCTGCTCGACGTTTCGAAACTGCTTCTGGTTTTTGCAATCAACGCACGGACAAAATTGATATCCATCGCTTATTTGGTACGACCTCGCAACATTCACAAAGGAGTCAACCCCCTTGACAAATGAGTCATTTGAACTGCCAACGTACATCCAACCTCGTTTATCCATCTATTACAAACAAAATGGGTTTGTCATTAAACCAATATTCCAATAAAAAAATAATGCCAAATCAATCGCACAGCTACATACAAACCTTGAGTCAAGTGAGTGGATCAAATTGAGGCTAGTACCAAATTGAACCAAGTGGAGCCAAGGACAAAATTGATGAAGAAATTGATGACAAATGGCCTAGAGGCAAAAGAAAGAGTTTTCATCACATTTGTCTCAGTTTTTCAACCATTCAAGCTTCTAGAAAGTAAGCAAAGCAAGCTAGATACTAACCTTGTTGAAATGGAATGAGAGCTACACATTTCGATAATCAATGAATAAATTGATGAAAATTGGCCTAGAGGAAAAAAAGAGACATTTCATCACATTTGACTACATTTGTCTCAAATTGGCAACCATTCAAGCTTATCGAAAGTAAGCAAAGCAAGCTAGATACTAACCTTGTTGGAATGGAATGAGAGCTACACATTTCGATAATCAATGAATAAATTGATGAAAATTGGCCTAGAGGAAAAAAAGAGACATTTCATCACATTTGACTAAGTTTTGCAACAATTCAAGCTAAAGAATCATGGAAGAATGCCTATCATGTGTCCTCCAGCAAGCTATTAATGATCTACCTACTAAATTCGAGTTGCTCCATTGAATTTCATGAGAAATGAGCTCTAGAGAGGATGAAAGAGCCCCTCCATCAAATTCATATGCATGATGATATGCCTGCACTACCATTTAATTACCAAACATGCTACAAATTGGAAGAGTTGAGTGTTACCAACCTCAAAAAAAGTTGATGGAGAGCTTTCTTCAAAAAACGTGACCTTTTTTGAGCAATTTGGTGAGAAATGGCCACAAGAATGGTGGAAGAAATGGTGGGCGTCGGGTTGGAGAAGAAGAGTGGGAGAGGGAAGTGGGGTTTTGTACTGGACGACAAATCACAAACGGTTCTGATGCTGGTCAATCACAAACGGTTCGTGTTACGAACCGTTTGTGATGTCCCTCCAGGCCAACGAACCGTTTGTGATGGACCTCATCACAAACGGTTCCAAGGCCGATGTGACATGTAGCCGTTGGAACCGTTTGTGATGAGAGCATCACAAACGGTTTCTTGGAACCGTTTGTGATGGACCGTTTGTGATGAAGAGTTCTGTAGTAGTGAACCAACGACATATGTCTCCTCGCCTCATCTCTCATTACCATCACACAAACATGTACAGCTGAATATCTATGCTATGAACAATATATTGGACTTTGTAGGAAATCTAGAGCGATCTACATCAAGTTATTCAAGTATAAGTCGGTGGACAGATCAGACAAACTAATATTTCTTGCTTCCTTCCATATGAAAGATGTATCTGATCGATATGCTTGGTAACATTCACTACAAGGAACTATTTAATCTGCGACGGAATCATTACGTCGCAGATCGTTGAAAATCCGTTGCAATTCAGTATCCGTGACAGTTTCAAATTCCGTGGTTGATTGAGCGTGGTGGATTAAATCGAGCGACGGATCTTACAAAACGTCACGGATTGAAGCGATTTGTGACGTTTTTTGACCGTCGCAAAACAGCCCGAAGCCCACTCAGCCCGGCCCAAAGCCCAGTGTTAGTGACGAAAATAACCGCCACGGATTGCTGCTGACATAGACGCTTAGGTGGCTGCCAACGTGGATGATGGCATGGCTACCAACATGGACAATGACGTGGCTGCCTACATGGACAATGATGTGGCTGCCTACATGGACAATGACGTGGCTGCCAAAATAAACAATGACGTGGCTAACCCTGATGACATGGATGCTGACATGGACAATGACATGGCTGTTGACATGGACATTGACTTTTAATGGGCCAATTTTAGATAAAGACTAAATTTCAGTTTAAAATCATTTCAGCAAATAAAAATTTAAGCCTATAAACATTATAGCGGCCCATAAACATTCTGGGCCTAAATCATTTCAGCCCACAAAAAATTTAGATGACAAACATCACAAAAACATCAAAACAGGTACAATATCTCAAATATTATTAAAGAGCAATAATAAAAACTTCTGGTTTCTGCTTGTTCCTGCTAATCTTATTTCAACAAATCGATCTCTCTAACTGCTTCTTCTTTGCCGCATTTATTTCTCAATCTGAAAAAAGGAAAGTCACAAAATATTATCAGCAAGCATCTTAGGATAACTTCACATGATTGCAGATTGATTGCGCTTAACAGCAAAGTGCTATTGTGCTAATGGTCATAGAATAAACGTGATTTTTATGAAATGCAGATATTTACCTCTATGTTAGGCAAAGGTTTGTAGTGCTTCTTTTCCTGCACCGCGTACATGGTAATTTCGGAAATCTTTTGTACTCCTAGCTGGGTCACTACCAAGCTCATAAAGTTATTCCAAAGTCAACAGTCAAATTAAAATAGAATCTCTAGGTAAAAACAAATTTTCAGAAGGCTTAGTGCTTAATGTTAAGATTAAAATGCACAGGGTTAGACATGCATAAACTCCAGAAAAATGCTACTGCTAGTTTGGTGCTTATTTTACTAGTAGTTGGACAGAAAAAGCTTATCTAGTGCTCACTGATTTCTCGCAAAGAACAAATATTCCTATCCCAATTAGACCATAGCAAGAATATCATTATCTATATACAGATTAGATGGGAGCAGATCACATTTACACTGCACGATACACTGCATAATCAGGTGTCATGTATTAAGCATAAATGCCTCATATTTTATAGAAGACAAGAACAAAATAAGCTATACTATCTGGGTAGCACACTCGATGGAGGCCTCTTCTTGTTAGTTTGGAGTACTACAAGAAAAATCACAAACACACCCAGCAAAAGCTGTACTACCTAACGGATTGTTAGATATATAAGACCTTGTGCATGACACTACGAGATCCTATCACCACCCACTAACTAGGGGAGCTGCTCAAAGAATGCAGCAAAAAAATCACCACGGCAGCATGTACATTCACCTGCTATGCTTGCTGTCTGCTGCAGCGATGAAGCTCTGCTTGCTGGGCTGCAGCGCACCGCTGTCAGGCCTGCTCGCTGCCTTGGCCCATGTGCGTGATGAGCTGCGCTGCGCTGCTCGCCTCGACCCGCATGAGCCGCTCCTCCCCGACGCCTGCACAGGAACAAGAACAGCAAGAACAGAGAACACCAAACCAACCCGAGGCATACTTCGAATTAAATGTCCTCCCTCAATACTCAACGATTCGAAGTAAAACTTGAGCCAAAGCAGCACCTTTCCAAGGGCAATCAGATCTAGCAAGTAGATCTAGAAAAGCTCAAGTATCCATGACGAATTTTAGATCGAACCGAAGAACAAGCCTTCAAAAACGATTTCGGAGAAACTACAAATTCAAGGCAAATCCGTGAGGGATTCGTGGGGGGATCACACCAAAGTTGCTCACAACGATCCCAACAACACAAGCCCCAAACCAATTTCGCGGATTTCGCACCGAATCGTCAAGAACGAAAATTCCCTAAAAATAGCTCCAAAAATCCCAAAAAAGATACCGGTCATGCAAGGCGGCGGCGCGGCGGCGAGGTGAGACGCAGCCTGACCCTTCGGCCCTCATGCCAACGCCACCGCGCCTGATCTGGGGGAGCCATCGGATCCGAGCAGGTGCGTGAGAGGGTAGGAGCGTCGCTGGGAGGGGGAGGGAGCGGAGGAGGTGGATGGGGAAGGGAGGAGGGAGCGGCCGGCGTGGAGGGGGATGGGGAAGGGAGGAGGGAGCGGCCGGCGTGGAGGGGGATGGGGAAGGGAGGAGCGAGCGGGAGGGGGGCGCTGGCGAGGAGCACTAGCGGCGGCGCAGGCAAGGAGAGTGAGAGGAGAGGGAAACGCGAGAAGGAGGGTTCAGGCTGTTTTATACTGTATTGGAGCGATGGTGGTCGTTGGATCAGCGATGGATGGCCAGAATTGTTTGGGCCGTTTGGGCCAGAATAGACCTTATTTTATTTCTTCTCTTCTTAACGTTTTCCTTTTTCTTTTTTTTTTATTTTAGTGTACCGTTGTGAAGTAGCATATAAACATAACTATCTTAAATTAACGAATATATTTTTCATACGTAATAAACAACATATAAGTTGAAATGTAAGATTTTCAAGAATTTTCAAGTAGATTTGCTATTTTCTACGATTTAAATGAATTTCTGCGTGTTTACCGAAAGTAGTTCGAAATTGACCTATATGTACCTCTAATAAGCATAAAAAAATCTAAAAAAACTATATTTAGACGTCTATGGTCCATTGTAGCCCACATCTTGGATACTGACAAAAAATTCAATTAACTCATAGGAAAAATTCAAACTTCTAGTAGTCACATTATTATAAAATAATGATAATAATACCTAAAACTTCTCATAAAAGTATGTAAATTGGAATAGAATCATTTTATGAATGTACAAGCTTGACATAAAAGTTTCACAAGATTTTATGCAAATTGGAGTATACATTGTTCATAGGTTGCTCTCTCACATTGTTTCATACAACCCAACTCAAACTTTGAAATTCCATACAACTATAGTCTTATATTGCTCATATATACTTATAAATTGGACACAAGCTCACATTTAGTATAATATCAGCAAATATGAAGTTACATTACCATTTGATCTTCAAGAAAGATGGTTCAACTCCATTTTGAAATTCAAGTTCAAATTCATTTAAAGAAGTTTAAAGGAAACTCAATTTTTATACTAAATCTAAAGCTCAAATAAAAAACCCTTTAACATGAAAGTTGTAGAACTTTTAATTCTAAGAAACTTTTGTTTTGACCGATTTTCTAGTTTCAACATGTTTTTCTCTTTAACTCTCGGTCAAACATCATTTGATCTCGGGTCAACTCTCCTAAATTTATTTTACTACATAAACCACAACTCAATTCAAAAATCGCCCAATATGAAAGTTGTAGGGTTTTAAATTCTAAGAAACTTTTGTTTTTACCAAAATTGGAGTTTCAACATAAAAATCTTAGAAAATCTTAGTCAAACATGTTTGATGTATGGTCAACTCTCTTCCTTCTCTCTCCGTCACGAGTGGGCTGCAAGTGTGAGTGGGCTGCTAGCGCGAGTTGGGCCGGAGGGGCGAGCTGGGCCAACGGGGCGAGATGGGCCGGCTGTGCACCTTTTGGGCCAGCCGTTCACCTTATTCCAAAAACGTTTTTCTTTTTCTTTTTACATTTTATCACACCATTGTGAAAGAACACATAAAAATAACTATCATATACACACCAACATATTTTTTCTATACAATAGACCACATATAAGTTATCATGTAGGAGTTTCAAAAAATTTTATGTAGATTTTCTATTTTTTACCATTTAAATGATTTTCTACGTGTTTACCGAAAGTAATTCAAAATGACCTATATGTACCTCTAATAAGATTCAAAAAAATTCTAAAAAACTCTATTTAGGCGCTTATGGTCCATTTTAGCCCACATCTAAGATATTGACTCAAAATTCAATTGACTTATAGGAAAAATCCATACTTCTACCAGCCATCTTGTTATAAAATAATCATAATAATACCAAAAAGTTCTCAAAAAATTCAAAAAATTTACATGAAATCATTTTATGGATGTTTACACTTGACATAAAAAATTCATTAGGTTTCACGAAAAAGGAGTAAACATTGTTCATGAACTAGATTGTTCTCTCACATTGGTTCATACAACTCAACTCAAACTTTGAAATTCCATACAACTCAAGTATTATATTGCTCATATACACTTAGAAATTGGACACAACCACACATTTAATATAATATTAGCAAATATAAAGTTACATTAACATTTATTCTCCAAAAAAGTTGGTTCAACTTCAATTTGAAATTCAAGTTCAAATTCATTTTAAAGAAGTTTAAAGGAAACTCAATTTTTATACTAAATCTAAAGCTCAAATAAAAAACCCTTTAACATGAAAGTTGTAGAACTTTTAATTCTAAGAAACTTTTGTTTTGACCGATTTTCGAGTTTCAACATGTTTTTCTCTGTAAATCTCGGTCAAACATCATTTGACCTCGGGTCAACTCTCCTAAATTTATTTTACTACATAAACCACAGCTCAATTCAAAAATAGCCCAATATAAAAGTTGTAGACAGGTCAATTCTAAGAAACTTTTGTTTTGACCAAAATTTGAGTTTCAACATAAAAATCTTAGAAAATCTTAGTCAAACATGTTTGATGCATGGTCAACTCTCTTCCTTCTCTCTCCCTCACGAGTGGGCCGCATGTGTGAGTGGGCTGCTGGCGCGAGCTGGGCTGGTGGAGGGGCGAGGCGGCCCAATGTGTGGCGAGCAGGCCGAGCGAAGGCCCAGGGAGCGAGCAGGCCTGGCAGAGGCCCAACGAGCGTTTTAGAATTGATAAAAATAAACCAAATGCTTAATAGTACAATAGTTTTGAAGTAGCCTAGTGGTAAGGCATTGTGCATTTGAGGATAAGATCTTGGGTTCAAGTCACACTTTGCTCTTTTTTTTTGTTTTTTGAGATTTTTTTTTCAATTTATCATTTTTCTCCATCCATAAATATGACTATATTTTATTTATTGATTGCGACGTTTTATTCATGGGACTCAACACCACGGTTTAAACCTTATTTTATTTGGGTCATATGGGAAATGATTTTTTTTAATTTATGTTCGTGACGGATTTGTATAAACGAAACAGTGTTTTGGGCCGAACCGTGACAGAATTGAAAAAACATCACAATTTTCTGGGCTTCTCTGGGCTTATCTGGGCTCAAGGTAAAATAGTGACGTTTTCTGAAACTGTCGCCATGATTCCGTCGCAGATTAAATAATTCCTTGCAGTGATTATTCCATGCCTCAGAGCTCCGAATCGCTCAGAAGCTCCGGATAGGACGACAGTGCTACGGCCTATGATGCATAATAATAAGGAGCCACTGATGTATTATGTATATCATGGTGTGCATTGTCGATCGGATGGCACACGCCCAATAGAAATTTTTTGTGGCTGCGGCGGTGGTTGGAGGCATCAGTTCATGAGGAGGGCATACTGTCACTGATGGTGGCGGCCGAGGCTGATATTCAGGTTCATGAGGAGGGCATACTGTCACTGGTGGTGGCGGCCGAGGCCGATATTCAGGTTCGCAGGTGCTGCCGCAGCAGAACCAGCAGAAAGATGGGCATGGAGACATGCTGAATTTTGGAGATCTCAGCTGCTGAGCCCTTGTTTATTTGTCTTTGTAGCTATATCTCGGTCTCAAACTACACAGGCCATGACTGAAACCCAGAGGCTGCTTATCAGTGCAGGGGTATATAGGCGTCCGTATTAGTATTATCCACCTAGCATATAATTATTACACGTTAAGCTTAGGATTACTCTGCATGTTTGGTATGGGTTCACGACGTACGACTTGACTTGACTTGCTTGTTTATCTGCCGTAAGTATGTGGTCGGCGTCTTTAGTTGTTAGGACCAGATTCTGTCTCCCACTTTTGAAGTAGTCTAACAATTAATGATAATTCTCACGCAATGTTTAATTATATAAGGGGTTTCGTAGAAATGACCCAACAAAACATCTTTGAATTAGAAAGTCATCACGATTGTCGGCCCTATCAGATCCATACGTGAGTCTGTGTTCGATCTGGCAACGACTTCCTCAATGGCTGAATCGTGTGCTAACCATTTCTCTTGGCCACTCCCTGTTGGTCCGATCGATCTCCTATGGGAAGAAACGCAATTATTATCCTTTATTCTTTGTGTTGTTGGTATACGGCACTGTTTAGAACAGTTTATCTTCAGCTTATGACTAAAATAAGTTGAAATTAGAAGCCAAATGACACGTTTTTTATAGCTTTTTTTAGCCACGCGTCTCCCACCGCACCCATTTGTACTAAAACGCGGAAACTGATCCAGACCCGCTTCTCAAATAAACGCTATTTCCATATATGTACACCTTATCTGAGAAACGCTTCTCATAGACGCTGTTTCAAATATGGCCTATATACACACTGCAATGCCACCGTCAAAGTTTTAGATGATTAACTAAATAAAGTCTATAAAGACGGTTCATTATCACTTTTTTATGTCATCACGAGGACAAGACACCTTACAACAAAAAAAAAATACTGCACACTTACACCTCTCTAATGCGTTCACCATCAAACGACGGCTACAATGTTCTTATAACTAGAAATGTCGCATATGCATAATAATTATCATAAGGCTTACCCTCTATATATTCCACAACATGTGTTGACTACTCACTGACAAATTTCTGTAGATCCAAAGCTTTATTTGAAATTTTCAGGTGACAGATTACCATGATCTCGTCCTCGATCACGACATGAACCATGCAGCAAAATTAAACTGGGAAGCGCCTAATCATGAAATAGTACCTTAAGAATAGCTTATATATTCTTATCTAGTCTCCTTTGCAAGGAAAGTATGAAATGATGGAAAAAATTGTGAATCAATTTCTGCCACGGTTCAAAAGTTGCAAAAGAGAGGAGAAAATAATAAAAGTGCAGCCCGTGACTGAATTTCCTATAAATATTCCACTAGAGCAAATCTTTACAAAACAAAAAGGTACTAAAATGTAAATGTTCTTTTGAAATTTGTGCCAGACTCCCACATTCCAAACATATGAGAGCTATAATAAGTATCATTCCAATCCAAGGGACGATGATATAGTGTGAAAGGTAAACATACTTTATTTGCAGTGCATCTAACCTTTCTCTATAGTACGATATATGGACTGACTGCAGCTAATACTGAACAATTGGGCTAAAAGAATATTAAAAGTCAGAATTTACAAATGTTGAACCATTGAACATATCTCTTTGCCATCACACGTATGAGTGTATGACGTGTGCTAAATAAGATGCAGCATGTTGTCATTTTGTCTGTCACACATGATATATTGTTAGAATATCTTGATTCTATTTAAAAGCTAACTTACATGACAGTACATTGACTCTGTTGAATATGACTCGAGAAAAAGATCATCTAATTTAAGTTTAATATTCGATCTGTGAGTTGACCCCACGTGACTTCGACCAAACAATTGGTATACAAAACTGTTATGTGCGCGGCTGAATTCTTCAAATTTATCCTATGCAAATCTTTTTACTGGCCTATTTATGTACGGAATAAGTCGTGCTTTAGTCCTTCGATACTTTCATTAATTTATCCAATAATTTCAACCCAAAACATATTCGTCGTCCCCACACCACCCTCCCTGCCCCCCTCCTTGTCGACATCGCTGCCACTAGAATGCTCCACCCTGAAGCGCGTATGGGTGTTGGTATTCCTTACCACCGCTATCAAGATTTGTGGTCCCGGCAACGGTGCAAAGAGTATAAATATTTATACTCAATAGAATATATAAATATTCCGCAAGCGCACATATTTACCGTTATAACATTTCACCCGGAGTATTCCAGAGTATCGTAATTTATATTTTTTACGGGGAAACAATATGGCAAGAGTACTACTAGTAAATAAGTATTCGAGGATATCACAGAAAAATACACTACTGTCAAGATGGGGGATAATAGTAATGATAGGAGTGGAAGACAATGACACTCAGCTCAAGGATAACTCAGGCAAGATAAGAGAAATGACCAGCTAGTTGGGAGAACAACGAGGCGAGATAAGATTTCTAAGTATTTATCTATTCGGGTCACTCGGGTAAAGAGATACAATAGGTGAAGAGCGCAGCTCTTATAGATAAAGTCTAAGTCTATTGTCTCAATGCCGGTACAGGGCTCACCAACAAATTCACAGAACTGGATGAGAAGGAGAACTGCCAGTCACCCCGGGGTAGCCCTACAAGGCCAAGACTAACATAGTGGATTACAAAGGCCGATAGACTGTCAGCACCTATGACTACCACATATACGTTGAATTAGGTGCACTCTAAAATCACCTACGACTACCACATATACGTTGAATTGGGTGCACTCTAAGATCACCTTCAAGTCTAGACACTATGCCTACACTAGTGAAGTTCTACTTTCCTCGAAAGAGCAAGCAACCCTGTCAGTACCCTGGTGACAATTCACCTCCAACCGAGACAAAGACTTAAGAAAGAACTAGAACCACAACTTACTATATTCACGAAATACTTACATCTAGAATAAATTAAGTAGATACAAAATATAAATGACTCAAAGTAAATGATAAAAATAATATATTGATAATTGAAAGTATTTACAAAAGAAAAAGTAAAAGATATAAGAGCTTATACCAGAGCTTGTGTTTCTAGAAACTCCGAGGCAAAGCACGACTCGACTCTAACTCCCAAAATAACTATCATAACTCTACTAAAGAGAGTGACAAATGGAGCTCCTTGGATTGGTGTGTCTTGAAATGGGGGTGAACACATCCATTTATAGGTGGAAAGGTCAGTTGGGTAGAGTACCAGCCAAGACAACCCGGGGGTTGCCCGACCAATTCAGACGAACTGGATAGGTTCAAACTAACCATCCAGTTTGGCCGAACCACTGGATCTCCACTGCCTTCCCTCCTATGGCTTGGATTGCCTCCTGGGGTTGGTGCTAAGGCGGTTGTGCATGTGGGCTTCTTCGGCTGAAGTTGGGACTTTGGCTGATTTGGGCCCAGTGCCTTGCAGCCCTCCGATGCACCACCTCTACCTTGTGACGTGCTGGATTGCCTCCACTTACCTGGGGTTGTGTTTGTTTGCCCCGGATTAATGATGTCAGGGATCCGTGTGGCTTGTCCGGTTGTCGCTTGGTCATGCTTGACGACCTCCCCCGAATGTGCTTCACTACATGAGACTATGCCACATAAACATGCACTAAGGGGGTGGTTCGGCCAAATTAGCCACTTTTGCCCCCCTTAGTCCATATTTATTTATTTGTGTACCTGCATGTCACATGTTCACCAAAACTCATGGAACTCTATTAGATTATAAACCTAAGTACATGAAATGATGCATATGACCTCGTGTATTCCCAAGAATTGGTGACGAAGTTGTGCCATAACGACCGCTAACAGTGGGCATGAGGGAAGGAGGCGGTGGGGATTCCCCCACCCGTCCTTCTACTTCGCAATGTCTCACCTTCATCTCGTGTGCCTTGGCCATGGTGGCATCATCCCTTCCAGTAGGTGCAGATCAGATATCCCCTACAAGGGGTTTCAACATTCCTCGGTCTAGATCCATGTGCAAGGTGGCCGGTGCGTTGTCATGGTCTACCCTCCAAAGTTGCACTGCATGGCCCTTATGAGGGGCATGCACACATACACATAGCAACGAGAACTTGTAAGTTGGCTCCACCGTTGCTAAACTAGTGAGGTCGCACTAAACATGTGCATGTCACAATCATGGGCCACTACTTGGCCATACAAACTTGGTTGGGTGTCAGGAACATTCTCTCTTAGCGCACAAGTGCATGTCCAGTGATGATTTCATATGCCATGCCGTGTACCCTACCTACTCAGGCCACACACGCCATATGCCAACACATGAACCCATAGGCGCAACTGTGAGGGTCGGCTTTGATACCATTTCACACCTTTCCCTCCAACGTGCTATGGCTATAAGATAAGGGTTCATAAGTTGTCTCCACCCTTGCTAAACTAGCAAGGTTGTACTAGGCATGTGCACCTGTTGACACTTCTTACGGTCCACTATCAGGATTGTGAATCCCGGTAATGGTGCAAGGAGTGTTTATTAGTATTCTTACGATACAGATATAAATCCGCAAGCGCACGGATACCGATGTAGCATTTCACCCTGGAGTATTCCTAGGTATCGTATTTATTCCACAGGGAAGCATTGGATAAAGAGTATTGACTATTGACAAGGATGTAACTACTATCTAAAGTACCGGCTAACAAGGCGGGGATAAAGGATAGGATAGGAGTGATATGCAGTTGACACACACAAGGAGAAATTCAGGATAAATGATATAGATAGAAGAGCGGTCTAGCTAGTGGGAGGACAATGAGACGGGAAAGGATTCCTATATACTTCCACTGGCCTTGAGATATCTCCACCAGAGATTACAGCTAGCATGAAGAAAGGCATCTATTGTTCTTTTCCTAGTTCTATTACCTCAGCATCGGGACAACAGAACCTATGACACACAGAAAGGGATGAGAAGGGGGTGCCACCAACTCCGCACTGGGGGATCCTACAGGCCAAGACGAATGTGATGGGCTACGTAGACCGTATAGGGCTGTCACGGCCTAACGGCTACCACCTCTGTTTCCTCGAGGGCAAGCCAAGGTTACCATTTGGTCTGGGCACCACGCCTATACTAGACAACAACTACTTACTCTACTAGAAAGAGCAAGCAACCCTATCAATACCCCAGTGACATTTCACCGCAAGCATTGAGCAGTATCGAGGAACGAGCTGAGATAAAGAACTAAGGAGAGAACTTATAGAGCCAGACTACAACATCTATAACCAAGGCTAGACATCCCACAATTATTCTAGAGTAAATGTAGAATAAATAAGTCAAGTAAATGCAGAAGATAATATATTAAATGCTCAGAGTCTTGCATAAAGAAAAAGAAAAGATACAAGAGCTTTACCAGAACTAAAGAAGACGACTACGGAACCCCAAGCAAAGCTCGACCCTGACTCTAACTCCCAACTAGACTAGCCTAACTCTACATCTTGAAAGAGGGGGATGGAGACTTGCTCCCAAGTGGTGTGTGTTTACAGGTGAAGTGGATACCTCTATTTATAGCTTCGAGTAGCGGTTTTGGGTAACCGCCAAGGCAACCAGAGGCGGCAGAGAGTCGGTTCGGCCGAATTCCTCGGTTCGGCCGAACTCCCTGGTTCGGCCGAACCAGAGGATCCACCGTCTTTGGCTCCAAGGGCTGTGATTCACCCTGGGGATGTAGTTTCCAGCTGGGGGCGGTTTGGCCGAACTGGGCTTCCAGCCTAGAACTGCCCCCCTACACAGCCTCTTGCTTCTGGACCTCTTGGGCTGCTTGTTCGTGGTGGACTTCGTGTCTTTCTAGCCCAGAGATGAGGTGGCGGTATCCCACGTGTCATGTGTTGTCATCGCTTGGTCATCGTCGTTGACGTGGACGACTTCCTGTGGCATGTACGACTATTGGGGGGGGGGGGTAATCGGCCGAACGGAGTCATTCGGCCGATTCTGCTCCCTATAGCATGTATTTCATGTCATTGTACCTGCACAAGTGAAAGTCACCAAAACTCGTGAAACTTTATTAGAAATAAACCTAAGTACATGGAATGTTGCATATAACCTCTTTTATTCCTGAGTATTGGTGGTCGAATTTGGGTTGTAACGACCGCCAACAGCACCCCATACTCATGGGCTATCCAAATTGGGTCAAGTGTCACATGTGTTCTGCCGTCGGCACATGGCATGGCGAGGCCCAATGGCTCCTATTTGTTGTCATTGACAATAGGCCCTGGTGCTGCCTCCGATGTTGTCTGCGACCCTTGGGTTGCGGCACGAGGCCCCAGGCCCGACATCATACTTCTCCCTGCCAAGTGTCATCGGACGGGATTTGGGGACATCAGGCAAAAGCCTTGGGTTAATCATGCCCTTGGGTTCAAATGTCCTCCTTGGAGGACTCATGTAGATGAATCCCCCAACTAAACCTCACCCTCAATGGGATCCTTCGGTTAAAATTATACTTCAGACTGTACAAACCAAGTGTCCCGTGTATGTGTGTTAGGATCAAATTTTACACATAAAGTAAGTCAGTAGTAAGTAATAGATACAATATCACATAAATAAAATATAAATGATTTATTAGTTTATCAGAGTTATACAACGTATCCTTTAAATGAATGCTCCAAATTTCACAGACAAATGACTGGGGCTTGAGTATGCCTAGAACTCAGCATCATCTTCATCAATACACACACCTTTTTCTTCTGAGCAGCAATTATCAAGGGTAAGTATACTTATGGTTGGTACTCAGCAAGGCCACAAAAAATAACTAGTGAATAAATTGAAACTTTAAGTAAATAAATCATGTGAGGGTCCAGGTCATCACTCTTGACCATGAGCACGTATGTTATAACAGTTTTTAGACACTTTTCAGAGGTTGTACACTTTCACCACAAATTGTTTTCCTATCACCTATAGGTAGCTAGCATTAGAAGTTAAGAATCCACTATGAGGAATTTACAAATATTCCCTAATAAGTGCAGCCTGCTAAAGTTTCATTCTCCAACGAAGCATAAACCTCTCGGATCAGTCAATATCTTAACAAATCATACTACTCAAGAGGACCGAGTTATACTTTATCAAAGTCTCCCTCTTTTGCCCTTTCAGTAAGACATGCACAAACTAGAGTATCTAATTAGTCAGCTAGGATCAGAGCCTATTGATCTTATGGTTCTACTATTTTTCTGGTTGGTCACTCTATGTTCCAATTAAATCAACATGATAGTGTAAATAGGCATAGATACGAGGGTGGTTAGGGTCATTTGCCTTTCTCCAACAGAAATACCACTAATTAGAGTCTTCAACTCTTGCTCTTGCTCTTTTGATCTTCAAAGCTCTTGAATTGTGTTCCTTCTTCTCGTAGCAATCATTGAGCACAAGCATAAATAGCTATATATAAGCAAACAGTGCACAAATCAAAAGGAAAGGCTTTAAAAGAGCATACTAAAGGATAGGGCTGGATGCTTTTTCCACGTGAGCACAAGAAATATTGAAAACGAAGCTACAGTTTAAAAGATACAACTATCGGAAGATTCGGATTATTAAACAAGAAAGGAACTATATGCAATTCATTTTAGTTTAATGAAAACATATAAAGGATATTTTAGAAATACACCCTAGGTTAGAATTATATCACATTAGAGTTTATTTTACAAAACTGAGGTAGGACTTTTTTTTGCGAGGAACCAAGGTAGAACTTAGTCAAGTTTTATTTATAAATGTTTATGTGGGATTTATATAATTAAACATTTAAATTTAACAATAATTAAAGACATCTGAGAAAACACCTAATCGAATAATTTTATGAATCATGTTCAACTAGTCGATATTAGAATGGAAACACATTTATGTTAGTATTAATCAATAGTAATATTTGTTTATGAAAAGTCAAAATGTATCCCTAATTTGCTTTTAAATTAAAGAAGCTAGTTATCATAAACACTAATCATATTAATATTATTTTATAAAAATCGAGATATAACCTATTCAAATTTTCTTTATAAAACAAACTGAATGAATATTAATCAATTTAACCTTAATATGTAAACCTAAGTATAAACCTTAATTAGATTTTAATGAGGAAAACACATTTAGATTTCCTTTAATTAAATTAACATAAATAAAATTCAGAAATAAGTTAATTATATGGTAAATAGCAGTGCTAATTCGTAGTTCATGTAAATATGGATCTATCACAAGGAGAACGAATTAAAACAAATCTAAAATGTGGAAACTATGAACTAAACAAGATTTCTGATATTTAAAACTAGCAGGTAAAAGAGTATAGACTAAAAAATATATGATAGAAAATTATAAGATTTGCTTAGGGTCTTACTGAAAACTCTTGAGGCGTGTAAAAAACGATGGAAGGCTAGACGTGATGATGAGTTGAGGAATGGACACTGACAAAAGATATGGTGGCAAAAGACTACCTAAGGGAATCCCAAACAAAGGGGCCTTCCTGTAAGGATATGGTGTGTCTTTTTTAAATGTGAGGTGGTTTGTGTATATATGGAGAAAACTCCCTCACCTTCACGTTGATTAGGAATATGGGACTATTGGTTTGCCTTCTTCTAATACTAACGAGCTTTAAAGATATCCCACAACATCAATGGGTTTTGAAATTTAACCCAATAAAGTTGTGGGATAGATTTAGGCTAAAACCAAGTTAAATTTAGGCCAATGCTGGTCTACTAAGATTTAAGCCTTTTCTATTCTCAGATTAATTATTTTTCTGGTGATTAGATAATTCTATAAAAGTTTAGAATTCATATATAAACCATGAAAAATATTCCAAAATTTTTAAAAAATCATAGGAAAAATCCCGGAGATAGAGTTGGATAGAGGAACCCAAATCAGATATTTGCTCATGAAAAAAGATTTTAGCATGTTCCAAAAATTGGGAAAATCTTACTAGAAATTAGGAATAAATCCCAGAAAAATCTAGAGACTGTCACATTTGTAAAACCTTGCACACATGAAGACACTATATGCACAAGCATAAATGCAAAGGATACATTATTATAACTTATGTTGTTTGAATTTAATTAAAACAAAATTTTCCTATACTAAATTCCCTGAAAATATATAAACCTTGGAAATTTTTAAAAAGATAAAATTGTTTTCTTAATTGTGCTAACTATTCATATCCCAAAATCCAAAAATTTTAGAGTGCTGCAGATTTCTTGTTGTTGTCATATGGTGGCCATGCCTGTGGTTGGCATGCTTGCTAGTTCCTGGGAAGTTGGAGCTGCAATGTCATTAGGTGCGATATAGCTCTTAAACAATGACTCGCGGCACTGTCCTGTGCTCCCAACACCTTGGCGGCGTGTTTCCAAGTCCAGCAGGTGGCTTGAATTTTCAGGGTGTTGTCAGCGAGGTGGTGTTGTGTCGCACGTGTTGATGCCACAACCTAATAATTGTGGTTACCGAGGTCTCAGACATGTCTGTATACACACCCTTTGGGCTGCTTCTTGCTTTCAGCTTGCAGCCAACATTCCTATTATGGATTGCAGAGATAGTCGGAGCTGCTTGTTGTTGGGGCATGAATGCATGATGAAGCTTGGCAAGAATAACGCTCTGTAGTTGAATGCATCTACGCTATATGAACTCTTTCTCTTTGAATGCTGCAGGCTAAACTAAAATCACATTAACAGCAGGTAAAAAACTCGTTTGTTGGAGCTAAGACGAACAAAAGTAAATTAAGCTATATAGTGCGTGAAAGCAACACCCTGAATATTACATTATTTGGTGAAGAGAAAGTGAACATATGCAAACTGGACAAAATAAGATACAATAATAATATGATGTGACACAAGCGTAGATAGGTCAACAACGCGGGGCTAGGATAGACTGAAACGAACCGGAATTCCCAATTACGAGAATCCGATTCCCTGTACCCTTGTGATAGTCCCAGAATCAACAGCTATCACGTACAGAACTCATTTCAGTAGAATGTCACATCCATACATTGATTAAGGTCCTCAAGCATGTTATAAATACATAGCGGTAAGGTACAAGCCCACTGGGCTAAACGACAAAAGGAAAACACTACGCAGCGGATAGCTATAAGCTTCTGGTGCTTCAGGCCTTCACCTCCACAGGCATCCTTGAGTGCAGCACACAACCCTCTCATCAACGTCCTTCTTGTTAGATCTTGTACTCGGAGTCTTCTCTTGTGTACCCAAAGACTGTCCCCAAGGAAATGGGACAGGTCCACGTCACCAACCAATATATGCAGCAAGCTTTAAAGTGGCCTAATCTAGTAATAAAATGTTCAAGGGATAAAGGCTGAGGGTTTCTTAAGCGAGCAGCAGCAATAACCCAAAATCATTTCATCACCAACTCCTGTCCTCACCAGAGGGATCACACTCCCCAAATCCAACCATCAACCTCACAACCACATCGGGCTCGTCCTGCCTCAGCAGGTTCCCGCAATAATCATCCGCCAACTCCTTTCACTCACTAGTCGACTCGGTGAGCTCCCTCCCCACCTTGTCTCAACAGCCTCAGCTGGTCCAACCTCTCATAACCCAAAACAAGGATGAGGTAAGAAAGCAGAATCACATGCTAATCTCCGTCGATCCAGATGCGGTCGTCCATAACCGTGGACACGGCTATACGTATAGTTTTCACTCGGTGTGTCGTCATGTTGACAAGTTGAGTTTATGGAGGCAATTGATAGATGATAAGGCAATATATTGTGTAGTATATATGTGTGTTGACTGAACTTTTAAATAATCTCGGTTTGTCGTCGTGTTGACAGGTTCAATTTCGCGAAGCATTGGAAGAAGCATACTCGAATCTCCTACAGTCCTGGTACCGCACTCAGTAGGCTTGCTGGAACCCTCCCCATTCTGGGTAGATGGTGAGCACTGTAATCCACGTCTGAAAGGTGACTTCGAACCGGGTCCTTAATTGTCGGTAAGGCGAGTATCAGCGTCAAAGCGATCCGCCGCAACGGTCCGCTATCGGCACCCATTACAGGTATTGCCGCCCAAACTCCTCAAATCCATCAATCTCAAGTAATCCATAAATGTACCCGCAATAGGTACTCCGTAGGAACTGTCCGAGTGCAGTTCCAAAGCACCCCGATCAAACGACCGGGTTGTTATCACTCGCTTCCACCGCCTAACTGCACTACTCCTCCCAAGCCACCCAAACTCACGCCAAGAGGATCAATCACACCCATCCCAACACATGCAAGCATAGCATTCTCATATAGTGGATAATAGGTAGCAAGGAAACAGGGTAGATAAATGGCAATGCAGGCATATTAACATCATGCAAGTAAATAAAGCGCTAGCATACTACTTTACATGTCTATTAGGTATTTTAGAAATTGGTTGGGCGTGAACCTGGGACTTGCTCTTGATCTTCGTAGAGGTAGTTGAGGTAGTAGTTGTCCCCCACTTGTCTTTCCGAGCCTCCTAAGATCGCAGAAAGAAAATAAGACGGGAACTACTAGCAAAGAAACACCGAAACAAGGGAGCAAGAAGACCCAAACAACACCAAACTATGCACTAACATGTAGGTCATGATTTTAGAAAAATATAGAAACTGGTTTCATATTTTTCTAAGCTACGGTTGATTTATTATTAATTTTTGAAGTTTAAATCATTTTCTGAAATTATTAAATATTCCGAAAAAGAAAATCAGTCACTCTGGGACACGTGGCAGCACAGGGCATGCCACGTCATCACTGCTGATGTCAGCATGACGTCATCAGTGGGCCGGCCTTGCTGACGTCATCGTGGGCCCGGATGACGTCAGCGTTGACTTGGTCAACGTTGACCAGTCAACGGTCAATGGTCAACGGGTCAGCGGGGTCAACTGGGCCCACATGTCAGTCTCTGCTGGTCTATGACGCGTGGGGCCACGTTGTCAGCGGGGTAAAAAGGAAAAAGGAAAAAGAAAAGAGATGGCTGGGCAGGAAACGGGCCGAAAGATCTGGGCCAGAAGAGTTTAGGGTGGTAAACCAGACTTTGGTGTAAACTTTAGGCCCACGAAGGCCTGGCTGCTGGTCTGTGATGCGTCCACCGTGAGCCGTGAGATCGGCTCACGTGCACCGGGTTCATGGGATCAGGATGCGGCCGCCACAAGATATTCTGTGGCCGGCCTTGTGGCGTCTCCGTGTGGTCGTGCGTGCGGTGCTCTGTGTGGCGCGGCCGGCGGCGCGTGCGGTGCGCCAAGGGAAGGCCGGCGAGGCTTGGTTTGGCAGGGAGTGGCTCGGCTTGGCTTTCGCCAGACGCGCTTGGCAAGAAAAGAGGGAGCTCGGCCGGCGTAGCGGCGACGCGACGGCGAGACGAAGCGAAGGCGAAGATCCCAAGGGCTGGCGCGGTTAGCGGTTGCGGGTGCTCGCGAACACGAGGACCGGGAGTCCGTCGCCGATTCGGCAAGGAGCTGCTCTATGGAAAGCATTCGGGAACGCGTGATGACGTGGATCAAGTAAGGAAGATGCCGATCTGATGAAGAATACAAGATGAATACGGCATTTTAGACGTATTTCTTTGGAAACAAACGTTTTGTAATCGTAATCGAGTAGGAATCGTGTCAAAACCAGGGTATAAATATGAACCCATGGTGATTGTAATAGGGATCGAACAATCATACAACAAACCGGCCTTGCGCCACCTTTTCGAGTCCTTTAGTCGTGTCGTCGAGTTTCTTTCGAGGGGAATCATCGATCCGTCGACCTCCGTAAGTATCGACAACCTTGTATCATGCTTAGTATCATGCGGTGGATTTAAGCTTGGTATGAGAAGGCTTCTTTGTTAAATCATGAGTCATGCGGTAGGCTAAGGTTTAGCTTGAAGCAAGTTATCGGCTCTATTAGATTTTGGCAAAGATCTAATAGATTCATTAAGTTACCTTGTGTTATTTGGGTTTTACTTTATGTTTAATTCATATAACACTCTTTTTGCCCAATCTAAATTGGTTAGGTTCGGTTTTGATTCATCGCAAGACATGACCATGTTACCTTACATAGCCGAATTCAAACCAATCTAGATTGCCACGTGTTGCGGGTTCAAACTCGTTGATTTTGTGTGGATCTTGACAGAGCCGGGTATCATGCGGTAGATGCAGGTTTTTGGGTCGTTTTAGAACTAATCATCCGGTGGATTAGAGCTCGAAATCGATCTGATAGGTCTATCAACATCGACGAAGCTTGTTCCTTCTTCATGGAACCCGAATCGGCTATCTAGCCGTATTCGGCAGTCCCTCAATGAGTGAAAACATGTTCGTAACTTTGTTTTAAATAATGAATGCTTCTAGCCTTCCACGTTTAGAGTATATCATGCGGTGGATTGATCTATTCTTGGTTGGTGGTGTGATTTTAAACAAGTTGTATCATGCGGTGGATTACCTTGTTTGATTTTACGCCTGACGGGTTCGAGGGTACCTAGACATGCGGTGGACTAGTGCTTTTAAACCTATGCATTCTTGTTTATTAGAGATTTATGATCGTGCTTTCACATTTATCATGCTTTATGCCCGTTAATCGGTTGTATTTAAGTATTGTAACGATCATCTAATTAAATACCGATCTTTCATCATGATGACATCATGCGGTCAGCAGTATGCTTTCTTACGCGCTCTGCCGAATATGGTGTGAGTGCCTGTATTGCCGACAGATAGCTTGTTCATAGCTATATGCCGATCAAGATTGGCCTTGCAAGCCGTAGAGATGGAACTGTCTGGTATCATCCGGCATGTTCCAGGTTTTATATCTAAACATTTTTTCTTCCTTTGTCAGTTTCAGAGAAAATTGACTGGCACGCTTACAGGATTCAGACGATCGGGCACGTGTGAAGCCAGCTGATTCGGCTTGCTGTGTGCTTGGCGTGAGAAGCCGATTTTGCGTCAACACACAGCCACATGTTCAGAAAGGCCCTGTATTCAAC